>CM055276.1:68512926-68814740 GCA_029237695.1 Conchocele bisecta | reverse complement strand
CCAACATGTTACATTTTTTTTTAACTTGACCAATTTTTTACCGCGTAGTCGACTTAGCCATTTTCAATGTTAAGTTTTCGCGTTTACAATGTTAAGGTTTTCGTGTTTAAGTCCATTTCTTTGGTACTGTACCACCTAGGACCACCAAACTTTCACAGCTTCATAATCAAGGGGTACCCACCACATATCACTATCCAACATGTTACTTTTTTTTTTAAACTTGACCCATTTTTTCCGCGCAGTCGACTTAGCCATTTTCAATGTAAGTTTTCGCGTTTACAATTTGTTAGTTTTCGTGTTTAAGTCCATTTCATTGGTACTGTACCACCTAGGACCACGAAACTTTCACAGCTTCATAACCAAGGGGTGCCTACCACATACAACTATCCAACATGTGACCATTTTTTTACCTTCACCTATTATTTCTACGTAATTGACTTAGCCATTTTCAACGTTAACTTTTTAACGTACGTCTGGTTAGAGTTTTTTGGTTAAAACTTTTTCGTTATACTATATCTCTGCAACTGCTTCGCCCATTACCTTGAAACTTCACATGGGTGTTTATCATCATCCATATTCTAACCCCCAACCGTGCGGCCCCTGTGCCCAATGTCAAGGTCAAATTACTTTGAATTTTTTTGTTAAAGTTTTTTTGTGTACTATATCTCTGCAACTGCTTCACCCATTACCTTGATACTTCACATGGGTGTTTATCATCATTGTCGCACCTGCTTGCAGAAAGCGTGATATCGTCGGCATTTTGGCATACGTCCGTCCGTACGTCCGTGTGTCCGGTTAAAGTTTTTTCGTTAAAGTTTTTCCATCTACTATATCTATTTTTTTAGTGTCCATGCCTCGCCCCAAGGCGCGACATGCAGGCCACGGCCATCTAGTCTACAAAAAGTGGGTTTAATTATGTTATCCAAGTGTCTATGCTTGGAAAAAACCTGGCCTTCGTGGCTTTGCCTCGTTTCTTGTTGTCTAGTAGCATAAGGTTGTAAGTGCTATATACCGACTATTATCATATACTAAAACAATTATTGACTAGTGAGCCATACAATATAATCTGATATTCTATGGCTCACTTGTCAATAATTGTATAATATGTTCGGGCCAGTGAAAATTGCTTTCTGGCCCAGGCTCGAGGTCAAGGCGGCGGGACAAGGCGAGACATTTGATTCCGCGGAATTCTTGTTTATCATTGTATACATGTTTCTCATTTCTATAATTATATCATTGTATACATGTTGCTCATTGAAATTGTTCATCATATTAATTTTTTTACCCTACTTGTCTGATTGTTTACCACATCTAACATGCTATTTTACTATTATTTTTATTCTACATCTACATTTCTTGGCCCTAAATGATACTCTTTTGCGTTAATAGGCCGTTAAGCACCATTCCATTCCATTCAACATCAAAAATACTTTTACTGTATTTCCATCGCTCTGTGGTCTTTCTGATGAAACTTGAAATTGAGACATATTCATGATATTTACGGGGAGAAATACAAGAAAATATGATGAATTCTTGTCCGCTAGTTTTGAACTGTTTATAGCCCACAAGTTTCCCAGCATGCAAAGAGTTAATTATGCGACCAGCTTATCACCTTGTCAGCTTGCGCATGAACTCAGTCAGATCGGAGCCACTCTGTTCACCATTCTGTCATGCAGTATGGTTAACCCTTTGATATGTTCATTTTGCAACCAATCCAATCATCACAAAATGATTTTTAGACTAGTCCATTTATGAAAAAGGGGTGTTTTTGTTCTGAAAAATATGAACATTACTTGCAAAAAGTGCAGATCCTGATGAGACGGCACTTCACGAGCCGGCTCATCTGGATCTACACTTTTTGCCAATACCACTATACAGGCATGTGGTGTTGAAAGTGTTGAAACTGGGATTTTTCACATGGCGCCCCGTGGTCTGGTGTTGTACGAGCATCTCACCTGACACCAGGTCAGGATCCTCTGGTGTCAGTGCTGCACAAATCAGTACAAGCTATGGCAGGATTGGGTCTGACACATGGGAATCACATTCATTTGTCTCATGCAAGGCCCTTCCAATCATATTCAGAGATATATTTGCCCATGTGATTCCTTTTCTTTCTCAATATATGTATTTATTCTGACCACTCATTTGAACTGTAACAGCGTAATGGAATGCATTGGATTATTGAATATGTACCTACATTATACCAGAGCTCCAGATAAGGTGCATATTGGTTCAGTTTACATACTTATTATAGCAGAATACGCATTGATTATCGACTCAACTAAGTAAATTTTTTACATATTTTTTATCATTTGTACCTATTTAATAAGGAAGAAAATCTATAATACCGGTACATTTGTAAAAGTAAAATACGGGGCTATAATTCTCCGTAGACACAAAACTTATCTGGAGCTCTGTTATACAACTCGCATATGGTACTGCATGTGTCTCACAGAGATAATAAAATATTTGTACATACGGTACATTATATGACACACTGCATGCTTTTTAGACATTTGAAAATATCAAGTGTACACGACCTACCCCCGGAGTTCACCCCACACAGTACGAAGGGTCACATAGAGGGCCATATGGACGAAGCGTCCGACCACAAGGAATTCTCTAAACCACATTTGAAGACAGGTATATATTGATAGACAGGGAAAATTGTCACATGTCCTAGGATTATCTGACACAAGTGCCCATGTACATGTATATATTATACAGAAAACTCAGTCGTCACCGCATTGGGGGTGTTAATTCTGGAAAAAAGTTGGATAACTTCCGTAAATGACATGATGTCGTCGTAAGTTGACATTTAATTCTGCTGGGGCTGATATTTTCTTCAACTTTTGCCGTCATTTACAAACAACACTGTAGATCTTCTTGAGATGGCAGCCAATCTGACACACATGCCCATGTTGTCTTATATAGAAGATGCAGCCGTCACCTGCTGGTCTACTAATTCTGAAAAAAATATTATAATTTTTGTCACACCCGCTTAGCGGGCATCGTGATATAGTCGGCACATTGGCGTACGTGCGTCCGTATGTGCGTCTGAGATTATCTTGAGTTGTTTTTTTATTTAGGTTAAAGTTTGTTTAGTACTATCAAATGCCTCAGCGGGCGTGACATGTGGGTCGCGGCCATATAGTTATTAATGACGTTGGAATATTCAATTCCACTTGTGCTGATATTTTAGTCGACTTCTGCCGGCATTTACAAAAATCATCGTTGAAACAAATTTTGAAAAATTTCACGTACAGAAGACATGGATTTTGACATCATTTATAAAACATATTGCAGATCTTCGAATCTATTTTAGAGATTTCATTTGCGAGAAGGCAGAAAGTATCATTGCCCATGTCTGTATTATACAGAAGACTCGGCGGCCACCCCGCCCGTGTACAAGTACAAGGTCAAGGTTATCTCCCTCGACGAATCAATCTCCCTGCAACAGCGGCACAAGTCCAGACAAGAGGTAACCATTACAGTGTCGCTGCAATCACAGGTGGTTGGCTCGGTGATATGATGGGTGTATATGTGGCTGTGACTGGAGACATGGGGCTTATGGCTTTTGTGAATATTCAAACGTCTGATCTTCTGATGCACTGATTAGGATCAAACTACAAGTTAAAAGCATCACGGGTGTTTCGTTGACTGAAAGGCGAACAGTGCAGGCCTGATCCTGCGCTACACTGGCCGTATAACCCACAAGCCAAATTTCTCCAGTGATGGCCACACATATTCATACTGTTTTAGACATGTAGAAAAACCACAGGTGACAGAAATTAATCACATTACGGTATATACAGAGCTCCAGTTAAGGTGCGTCATTTGACCAACTTGGGGTGAAATTTTGTTATTTCTTCATCAAAAATGGCAAGTCCCATTAGAACTGTCTCATTGAGATGGAGAAATAAGAAATTTACCTCCAAATTACGCACCTTAACTGGAGCTCCGGGTATATATATAGTATATTATAAAGGTTAACAACGAATGAAAGACGTGCCTTTTAAAAATCTGTTAATATGATAGAAATCGGTACCTTACAACATGTATTCCATTTGATGTTTAATATTTGTGAAAATATATATATTAAATCATCACACAAGATCATATATTTGAATGGCAACTATGGTTGGCTTGTGGTCTTGTAAAGTATTGAACATTAACCCTTGCATCGCTATCTTAATTATTTGTCGTCTGCTGTTTATTTTCCATTTTTATCATCAAAAACATGCTTTAGAATAATTTACAACATGCTTTGACAGCACTTCAGAATCATTTCCATTGGAAATGATTCTGAAGTTCTGTCAAACCATGTTTTTATTGAGAAATAAGGCAACATATAAAAGCAGACGGCATGGATATGAATTCATATAAGCTATTAGCTTGTTTTCAAATCCATGTATAATTCACATGTAATGATGTACATGTACCATGCATTGTATGAAATAAATATTGTTTAAACTTAAGCAGACAGCAACAGCCGACGACAATTGTTGTGTATAGCGGTCTAAGGGTTAATACCTGCCATACAATACTGCCGGACAATACTTTCATAGTATTCCATCTAACTGGTCTTTCGGATGAGATGTGAAACCTAGGCCCCGCCTCTATGTGACCTTAGCTGTTGCTGGGACTTTAAACCCATTCACTTTTCAATGTAAGCTACTGTGTTAAACAATAAATAGAACAAAAATTGTGTTGATTTAACATGATTCTTGAACCGACTTCATCAGGAACTTGGCATAGCCTTGTTTCTTATGAAATCACTAGACTTGTTGAATAGAGTTTTCAATAGTGGCTTTAAAAGCATTTGGACTCCTGGATTCTACAGCACAGGGGTCAAATTTGCTATATAAAACCTATTAAATTTGTATTTTACACTAAATGTGCTCAAATTTGGTCTTGTGGGTTGGTCGGAACATGCGAAGGGTAATTCTTGCCGGAATGCCGACTTACATGGTTTGGCCCTCATGTACATTTTCGGCCTTCTGATACTTGAGAGCTAAATCCCGTTATAACCCTTTAAAAAGTAATAAAATTAGTGCTGATCACATTACTTTTGGGGTTGGAGCTAAGTGACTGGTGTGGAATGGACCTGGCACGAGGTTAGGATATTCTATTTCAGGGCTGAATTTTGTTTTCTGTAAATATTCTGTTCTGATTTTGGGAATTTCCCTCATGATGGACAGGTTAAATACGAGATAGCCCAACCCGTTGGCCCGGCCTTAAATGACCGTAGCCGTCGATAGGTCGTTAAACACCAATAATCAATCAAATTTAGTCTTAATCAGCCATTTTGACCCTTGCATTCTGGAGGCTATTGAACTCCTGTACTAAATGTCATATTAAATCACTACACATGTAAAATAGTGTTGTTGAATCCTGTCTGCATATGTGTCTTTGACTGGAGGAAATGATGCTTTTACGACCAGTGTAGATCCAGATCAGCATGTGCATCATTACGATTCGCCATTTCCTCAATGAAACACCTATCATGCTTCTAACAAGCAATATAGATCGGTATCCTACTACAGGAGTGTGCTATTTGATCAGAAGCTACACTGGGCACAAATCCTATAAACCCCATTTCTCTAGTCACAGTCACATATGACCTTGACATTGAATAGACATAAAACTCCAATCAATCAGTCAATCATTTTGAATCCCTCCGGGACAACATCGTCTCTGTATTTACTTAGATATTAAATCAATCTGTGAATGTCTCCAGTAGCCCTATTTCACCAACATGGCAAAGTATACTTTGCTAGCAAAGTATACTTTGAAGGAGCAATAATTTATTTTCCCCGAAATGCATTATTTCATACAGAACTAACTACAGCATATATTTGATGATTAAAAGTATGCAGAATTATTATACTGAATTGATTACATTATCACAGCCAAATGTAATAAATTCAGTATAATAAAAATTAATAAATTTATCCTAAAATTGAAAATTTCTCCCTCAAAGTAAACTTTGCTAGAAAAGTATACTTTGAATTGTTGGTGAAATAGGTTACTTAGATATCAAATCAATCAATCAATCTGTGAATGCCTCCAGGACAACACCGTCTCTGTAACAGCCGTTATTACTTAGATATCAAATCAATCGATGCCTCCAAACACCGTCTGTAACAGCCAATGAATGCTCCAAGGAACACTGTCTAAGTGAATGCTATATCATAATCGACTCCGGACAACACCGTCTCTGTAACAGAACAATCTGTGAATGCTTATATCATCATCTGTGAATGCCTCCGGACTAACACCGTCTCTGTAACAGCAATGTTGAATGCCTTCCAGGACAACATTGTATCTGAACACTATATTAGATATCAAATCAATCTGTGAATGCCTCCAGGACAACACCGTCTCTGTAACAGCCTCTGATACAAGTGAATGCCTCCAGGTACAACATGTCCTGAATCGCCGTTATTACTTAGATTCAAATCAATCTGAATGCCTCCGGACAACGTCTCTGTAACAGCAAATGTATCCTCCAGGACAACTTGTCGACAGGTTATACTTAGATATCAAATCTGTGAATGCTCCAGGACAACACCGTCTTGAACACCAATCTGTGAAGCCTCCAGGACAACACGTCCTCGTCAGTTTATTACTGTAATCATCAATCTGTGAATCCGCCTCCAGGACAACGTCTCTGTAACGCCGTTATTACTTAGATATCAATCAATCAATCTCGTAAGCTCCAAGGTCAACATGTCTCTGTAACACCGTACTTAGATATCCAAATCAACTGTGAACCCAGGACACATGTCTCTAACAGCCTATTATTAATCATCAATCTGAATGCTCCAGGACAATTTCTCTGATGTTATTACTTAGATATCAAATCAATCTGTGAATGCCTCCAGGACAACACCGTCTCTGTAACAGCCGTTATTACTTAGATATCAAATCAATCTGTGAATGCCTCCAGGACAACACCGTCTCTGTAACAGCCGTTATTACTTAGATATCAAATCAATCAATCAATCTGTGAATGCCTCCAGGAGCTACAAGCGGAGCTGGCGGCCGAGAGGTTACTGCAGCGACTCGACATAAAGATGGAGCCGTACAACCCCGAGGGCACCGACATGAGGTAACTTACATGTGTCTGGGAGCATGGTAGGGTGCCACTCTTAAAGGTACATGCCCAGTAGGCACAGCATGTTCTTTATAGGAATTAAATAAGTGTATAATTGTGTCACTATTCCACTAGTTCTAAAAATTACGAGTGCCCGCTATACAGATTTCATCATTTAGTAAAATTGATTTTACTGTTAGTGACTCGCGGTGGTATCATGCTATTTTCATATGCAAATGAGGCATATTTTTTAACTATTTATACTAATTAAATGTGCCGTCTGAAAAAATAAAATGTTCAACAGATTGTACAGTATGATCATTGCACCTCAACAAATAAATACAGATAATAAATAGTAATGTCTGTTAACATTTTAAGGAAACATGGTTATCGCCCCTGATATCAGTGTGGAAATTTACGTCTGCTATAAAATGTATAATAATGCCAATCAATACGTGGGGTAATGGTGAATGAATGTTTATTTTGACGGAAAATGTCTCGGATGATGTCTCTGATATAAAGAACACTGTGTGTCTACTGAGTGGGCATGTACCTTTAACCAGTTACACGCGGGATACAATTACAGTGGTATGATTCCAGCACAAAAATATTTACACAATTCCCTAACATTTGATTGGCTAGTAGCAAGTCTCTGTCCAAAATTTATATCCCAGTAAACTCCCACGCCAAACTACTTTCCTTAACCGTGAGGCGCAGTTAAAATAATTCTTAAGAAAACGGAAAATAAACACATTTTCTTGATGAATTTATTTCAAATGCTGGAATTATAAGGAATGAATGGCCTTTTTGTGGAATTTATCGGGGATATAAACTTGGAAAAGTCGCGGGAATACTGGACAAGGCCTTCCGGCCTTCGTCCAGTATTCCACAACTTTTCCAAGTTTATACCCCGATAAATTCCACAAAAAGGCCATTCATTCCTATAATGATAAAATTGAGCAAAAAAATACTGCAATTTCTTTATTCTCATAAGTATATGGCGCTACCACCCGCTTGTTTGTTTGTTTATTATAGGAATGAATGACCTTTTTCACCAGCATAGAAAGGGTTAAATTTATGCAGGAACTAATATGAGACACGCCATGTGATTTTGTACCTTCGGATGTCTGCGTAATTTCATTAAATACATTTACAAAATTTACAATATTTTTCATTAATGGCGTCAAAAGTTGACAAAAATTTCAGAGTACATGCGAATTCCACATGCACTCTGAAAATTCTGTCAACTTTTGACGCCATTTACGGAAATACTGTAAAATTTGAAAACATATTTCATGAAAGTATGCAGATGTCCTAAGGTACAAAATCACATGGTGCGTCTCATATGTGGCTGTCATAATGGGCGTATGGGTATTTTTGCAACCAGTGTCACCATTCCATCAATGAAACACCTATCATGCTTCTAACAAGCAATATAGATTGTTATCAGGCTACATAAATGTGATATTGATCGGGAGCTACACTGGTGACAAATCCCATAAGCCCCATTTCTGTCACATATCACATCTATCATGGACAGCTAGGAATGTATAAAAGTTTCGCGGCTCATCGAGAGTTCCTACTGTTTCCGAGTCAAGTCAAATTTATAGTGTCAGAGCAAGTAGCAAGTATATAGAGGATATTCATATTTGTGCAACGAATATGATATTCATATTTGTGCAACGAATATGACATGTATGTTCATCGAGTGGTGTGAAATGTCCATATAACGGCACTCATGAAATATGGACATGTCACACCACTCGATGAACATACATGTCATATTCGTTGCGAAAATATGAATATTCTATTTATTATATACCGCTCCATGGAAATTAGCAGTTTTTTTAGACTGTATACGGTAATGAAAGTGTAGTTGCAGCCTATTTGCGGTCCGGCACTGCCGATGCGCGTTATGAATATAGATAGCGGAAGTAGTCGTATTTTCACCGGAAGTTGTTTATTTCATCGATGATAACATATGACTTTTATTTACATCGTGTAACTATGTATTTCTTGGGTAGGTATATAATAAAATATTATATTTTCATTGAAAGGGATGCAATGCAGATCAATAGCCTATTACACCAACATTGCAAAGTATGCTTTTCTAGCAAAGTATACTTTGAGGGAGTAATCATTTATTTTTCCCAAAATGCATTACTTCATATACTTCAGTAAAACTCCCATGCCGAACTACTTTCCGTAACCGTTGGGTATCTTGAAATATTGGGTATCTTGAGACGTCGCTCAAAACACAGTCCTTATATCGGCATTACTGAATTTATTACATTATCACAGCCAAAATGGCTGTGATAATGTAATAAATTCAGTATAATAAAAAGAATTATCCTTAAATTGAAAATTTCTCCCTCAAAGTATACTTTGCTATGTTGGTGAAATAGGCTACTGGTGATGTTACCTCATTGTATCAAGGTGAAATGATGTAATGATGCATCGTCAACAAGTTCGCGTTGCATTCCTTACAATGAAAATATAATATAAAACTTGCTACTTGATCATTGAATGTTATAAAACATGATCTGTAGTCTATTTCATCAACATTGCGAAGTATACTTTAGTAGCAAAGTATACTTTGAGGGAGAAATTTTCAATTTCATGATAAATTTATTAATTTTTATTATACTGAATTTATTACATTATCACAGCCAATTTGGCTGTGATAATGTAATAAATTCAGTATAATAATTCTGCATACTTTTAATCGTGAAATATATGCATTTGTTAGTTCTATATGAAATAATGCATTTCAGGAAAAATAAATGATTACTCCCTCAAAGTATACTTTGCTAGTAAAGTATACTTTGCAATGTTGATGAAATAGGCTACTGATGATCTAGTGTACCAGGCCGGTGTGTATACTGCGTATATCAAAAGACAGGAGCCTGTTGTTCTCTATGAATTGCATTGTGAAGACAAGCGTTGTGTATTTCAGTTACCGTGTGGATAGGAGCGACAATAAACTGTACGCCGTAGACAGCGACGACAACAGTGGTGACGAGGACGCCAACTTGCTCCACGATTTACTCTCTGATGTCGACGACTGAATGCACACCAGAAACACAAATAAATTATTTTTACTAGCATTTAATTTGTGTTAGTTATCAATAGCTAGTCGATTTAAATTTTTATATTGAAATAAATTAAATTACAAGGGTGATAATTTAATATGATCGAGTTGACCGACTTCAAAAGAAATAAGGTTTCGAAAGCAGTCCACTTTTAAAAATATTATAGGAATGAATGGCCTTTTTGTGGAATTTATCGGGGTATAAACTTGGAAAAGTCGCGGGAATACTGGACTGCCGGAAGGCCTTTGTCCAGTATTCCCGCGACTTTTCCAAGTTTATATCCCCTATAAATTCCACAAAAAGGCCATTCATTCCTTATAATTCCAGCATATTAAATAAATTCATCAAGAAAATGGGTTTATTTTGACAGACGGCAGCCATTTGTTTACATTGACAGCACTGACAGCGCACCTGTAGAAAGTAGTTCGGCGTGGGAGTTTACTGGGATATAAATTTTGGACAGACTTGCTACGGGCCAATCAAATGTTAGGGAATTGTGTAAATATTTTGTGCTGGAATTATTATTGCATAAGCACATTATTATATATTGAAGCTGTATTGATAACTAGTGTTTTGCTGTAGCTATGTCAGGACATATTTATTACACAAGTGAATTATGATTTTAATACACTGTTAGTACACTGCGAAAATCCATTTTATGAAATGAAAATGCTTAACCCTTAGACCGCTACACACAACAATTGTCATCTGCTGTTGCTTTTATACCTTGCCTTATTTCTCAATAAAAACATGTTTTGACAGCACTTCAGAATCATTTCCAATGGAAATGATTCTGAAGTGCTGTCAAAGCAATGTTGTAAATTATTCTAAAGTGTTGTCAAAGCATGCTTTCTTTTTTTTCCTTCAATTATTTAACAAAACTTAATACATAATGTATACATTATATGCATTCTTGCCACATTCCCATTTACTGATGCTTTACTCAAGAAGAATTCACATATTAAAGCTCTGTGAGCTTGTTTTCTAATCCTTATTCACCGTTACTTTATATGTATTTTGATGCATATATATATATATACAGGTCATTATCGTTATCTCGAAGTCTAATGGACTGATGAAAATATATGGACATATCCGAACTTTGAGATAACAATTAGCCAAATTTCTCAAAAAAAAATCTGAACAAAATCGCTTCAGAAATGCCCGTTTGCTTTATTTCCGGGTTTTCATCATAAATCACGGCTTGAGTTTATTCTAAGCTGTTTTCGTAATTAACAGACAATTTACATATTGCTACACCGTTTAATTAATTTTTCTGTTAAAAGAGATTTGATATCACATTAAGTTTAATTGATTAATTATGGTTTTAAGTGCACTGCTTTAACTGGTCATGCAACTTTAAACGCATTTTAGCGGCGGCGGTGTCTTTGGTTTCTATAGATGTGTGAAAACGTCTTACCCGAGATAATCATGCTGATTCAGACTTGGCGGCGCCGTGCGCTTAATTTTCGCATCGACATATCAGAATACAAATGTGAAGGAAACATACTATCGGGACTCGATTTACACTTCGACTAACTGATATATCGAGTTATCAGGAGTAAAATATATGATATATATAGGGAATTCTGCTGGGACCTGGGACATATATTGAGATAAGCAGGTATATCAAGATAATCGATATTGAGATAACGAGATTCAGCTGTATATATATGTATATTATTTGAAATAAATATTGTTTAAACTGAACAGCACACGACAAAATAATTAAGATAGCGGTGTAAGGGTTAAGATAAAATTGACAATACTTTGACGCAGGTGGTTCACATCTTATTGAAACAATGGGTGTCCAAGCTGGATTTAGATGGTCCTGGAAATTTGGTGGTCTGAGACTATTGGAGATGCTGGACACACATGCTGAAGTAGCGGACCGAGGTCTATAAATACATTAAATATGCCTAAAAGCATCAATAAATGAAAAAAACATTATTTTTTTTACTCCCTTTATAGAGACTTATACTTATAAGTCTCTATGGAGGGAGTAAACATAAACTTTTAGCTTATATTTGTTTCATTTATTGATGCTTTTAGGCATATTTAATGTATTTATAGACCTCGGTCCGTGTGTGTAGCCATCGGTTGTAAATACTGTGGAGAATTGTAGGAAATAACAACATTTTATCTGGTTTATTTAATACATTGCACATAACTATCTGGAATGGTTTATCTGGCACAATAAAACAGAGCACTTTCCCAAAATTTGCACTCAAAATCCGGAAGTTTTATTGGCCAAGACTGAGCTTCCTGATTTTGGCCATGAGATTTGAGTATTTGCTTGTAAAGTTTTATAACTATTCTGAGACACAGGCTGGTTAAACATTCTGAGCACTTCTTGGACATTTGTACAGTAAATCCGGAAGTGTGATTGGCTGAAACTGAGCTCAGCTAATCATACATCCTAATTTTGAGCATTAGATTATTGCTCAGAAAATGAATTTACAATCAGAGACTCCATGGGAATACATATGTATACATATGTATGTCTCACTGAAGCCAGTCACTGCAGCCAGCTGGCTGCAGTGACTGGCTTCAGTGAGACATACATATGTATTCCCATGGAGTCTCTGATTGTAAACTCATTTTCTGAGCAATAATCTAATGCTCTCAATCTGCTGTCAATCGCTGCTGTCACTAGCCGACATTGTTGGTCAGTCACCGACTCAGATCAAGGTGTATGCTTTCAATAAAACTTTTGGAGTATTTACTCGGTACTCAATTCTCAGATTTGAGGTACCGGGTATTTGACCGAGTCGTAAATCCATATGTTTATATACAAAACTAAATGTTACGACTTGTATTTCTTTTTATAAGAAACAATTGTTCACGTTTGAACAAGAGTTATAACCTAAAGATATAAGCAAAGACCCTGGGGGCCGTTTCACTAAACTTCGTACAACAAATTAGAATCATCTGGAGATTTACATTTATTGAGCATGCTCAATAAATGTAAATCCAGTAATTGTTTACAAGAAAACATTGGTATTGTGAAATTTACAGACTATCATTATTTTGCACTTACAAACATTTTAATCGTACAAAGTTTAGTGAAACGGCCCCCTGGTGGAATGGTGTTGGTCATTGTGGGTCAGTCATTGAGGTCGTCTTATCTCATATTAGAGAGGTCATTTCTGTGTCGTGACGGTCACAGTCGGTCAGTCACTGAGGTCGCGACGGTCACGGTTGGTCAGTCACTGATGTCATCTATCTCACCCTCGTCCCCACCCATAGCTCGCCAGAATGCCACAGCCACCTGCAACATAAACAGCACACATGTAGGACACGGTAGAAATTGGATGCGTCGCATTTGTGGCTGTGGTTGGGAGAAATCGGGTTATAGCACTTGTGGCCATTGTAGCTCATAATCTGCTGAATGGAGAACAGTGCTGACCATGATCAGACCACAGATACAAGGTCCAGGGGGCCGTTTCACTAAACTTCCTACGACTAAAATGTTCGTAAGTGCAAAATTATGATAGTCTGTAAATTTCACATTAACAATGTTTTCTTGTAAATAATTGTTGGATTTACATTTATGGAGCATAGGCTGCATATGCAGCCTATGCTCAATAAATGTAAATCCATCAATTGAAATTTGCAGACGGTTCTAAATTTGCGCTTGCAAACATTTTAGTCGTAAGAAGTTTAGTGAAACGGCTCCCAGGTGGTACATATATACACTGGTAACAGATGTCGTAAGCCCCATTTCTCCTGTCACAGTCATACATGTGAATGTAGAAATGGTTGTTATTGAGTTCATGGTCAGCCTTCGTCAAGGTGCATGATCACGTGGTTACAACAACAACGTCGCCCACTCCAAAGTAAGTATTATTTGATATTTTCCTTAATATGCAACGGATTTTGATGAAATATAGCGCAGCAAACGCGTCTTCATGAGCTGAATTTGGTGGTCCAGGGAGTTTCGCAGACGTATGTCGTTTTTGCGAAGTTTGGGCGAAAATACAGACCACCAAATGCATCTTAACAAGACGCGTTTGATGCCCCATATTTCATCAAAATCCGTTACGTAATAAGGACAATATAAAAGAATATGTACTTTGAATCACATGGATTCTGGAAGTTTCAGTACTTGTTGTTGTTGTTAGTACCACGTGATCATACACCTTGTTAGTAACTCCTCCGTGACTGGAGACGGGGAATTGTGGCTATTCTAACTCCTGAACTATGACTGGAAAAATGGGGGTCATTGAATTTGTTGTAATACCTAGCTACATGTACTCATCTATGACCTATTATGGGCCTACTGACGTTCTAGTCTATTAACTCTTTGCATGCTAGCGGTGAAAATAACTACCAACAAATTACAAGTATGTTTCTTATTTCTCTGTAAATACGTCTTGGAATTTCATTAGAATTGCGTCCTCTGGACTCAATTCTAATGAAATGCCACAACATATTCATGACATTTATAGGGAGAAATAAATGAAAATTCAATTAATTGTCGTCTGCTACTTTTTAACTATTTATAGGCCACGAATTTCCCAGCATGCAACGAGTTATTTGTGGCATGTCTTGCTCCTCATCTGCTAGCACAGTCCTGCAACTTGCCAACAGATTAACCCTTACTACGCTGAATTAAATTTTGTCGTCTGCTGGAAATGTTTTAGTTTCAATATCTTTTGATAAATACCTGTTTTGGCAGCGCATGAGAATCGTCTCCACTGGAGAAGATTCTCATGTGCTTTCAAAACAGGTTTTTCGTTAAGAATTAAGGCAAAAATAAAAACATCAGACGACAATTTCATCTCCCGCATCGTGAGGGTTAATAGTGTTTGTTAGAAGTATGATGAGATTTCACAGACTGAATTGTGAATAGTTCAGACTTTAACGCAATTGCAGCAATTGTAGACCCTGATCCTACTGCACATTCACTCGGTGGGATTGATATTCGGATGACAGACAGCGCAGACATTGATCAGACTGCATGAAGTGTCGGGTAATCTGTGGTTTGGCTGGTCACAAACACGACAAGGTCACTTAAAGCAGTTAACGGCATTGTCATACAGTGGAACCTGGGGGTGTCTGGTTTAGAAAGGTTCCACTGTAATTAACTACATGCATATGAGCACTCCCAATAATGCCTGTGTTTTGCAATCATGAACAGCTGTTATCATTTGAGATATTTGACAGTGAAAACAATCAAAATGTTGCAGTATTATGGCCTAGCGAGGTTCCACTGTATTTTCTACTACATTGTAAGTTCTTCCAGATCCCAGCCAAACATAAATCTTTAGTCAGCATTAACAGCAGATCTGTAGCCTATTTCACCAACATTGCAAAGTGTACTTTTCTAGCAAAGTATACTTTGAGGGAGAAATTTTCAATTTTAGGATAAATTTATTATTTTTATTATACTGAATTTATTACATTATCACAGCCATTTTGGCTGTGATAATGTAATAAAGTCAGTATAATAAGTCTGCATACTTTTAATCATCAAATATATGCAGTCATTAGTTCTATATGAAATACCGGTAATGTATTTCAGGAAAAATAAATGATTACTCCCTCAAAGTATACTTTGCTAGAAAAGTATACTTTGCAATGTTGGTGAAAAAGGCTACTGGTGTTTATGTGGACAGCATAGCATTTTTGTACCATTTCTGTTCCAAAAAGGTACCGATATAGGGCAGGGACCCATTTCACTAAACTTTGTACGATTAATTTGCTTCTTACATTAGCATGGTTAACTGATGCGACAATTTTCTACCTGCATGTACATATAACTACATGTGTGAACAGATCCACTAAATATTTTCCAACATTTGTTGCCAGTGCAAATGTTATTCTAAATTCCAATTGTGCACATACAAACTTCTTAGTCTGACAAAGTTTAGTGAAACGGGCCCCAGGTTTTTATATTAAGACAATGGCCCCCGACTTACATGTTCAGCGTACTTCTTTCTCTCAGTCAGAGGTAATGCATTTGCCTTCTCTGAAAAAGGATTATAAACTGTTAAAATAATCCTCATTTGATTGTCATATTGGGCTTTCAATGAATTAAATCCAATTCTGAAACTCGCTTTGCTTTAACCCTTTCAACACGACAGACATTTATAACAAGCCATCTTGTCAGAATCTGCACTTTTTGAAAGTAATTTTCATAATTTGTTTTCAGAAGAAAAAATTACACCTCAGTCTCATCTGTCATTTTGCCGATTTTTTTTAGGCTAAGAATTAAATAAATTGCCGGGGTGGTGGCTGCTCTGCTCCCCGACTCCCATATCGTGACTTGGTTCACCTCGTCTGGTTTTTACCTCTGGTTACGGCCCTGCATCCCCTTATAAATGGACTGAAAATAATTTTTGTAACAATTGGATTAGCCCTTAAATTAACATATCACAGTCCATTCCAGTTAGTTTGGCTTGAAAGGGTTGATAATCACTAGCATTTACTTTCTACATGTAGTATTGTCTGATTACGAACAAGAATGTGTGCTTTCGTAATATAATTCCAGCACAAAAATATTTACACAATTCCCTAACATTTGATTGGCCCGTAGCAAGTCTCTGTCCAAAATTTATATCAGTAAACTCCCACGCCAAACTACTTTCTACAGGTGTGCTGTGCTGTGCTGTCAATGTAAACAAATGGCTGCCGTCTGTCAAAATAAAAACATTTTCTTGATGAATTTATTTAAAATGCTGGAATTATAAGGAATGAATGGCCTTTTTGTGGAATTTATCGGGGATCCGACTTTTCCAAGTTTATACCCCGATAAATTCCACAAAAAGGCCATTCATTTCTATAATGAATTAGAGGGCAAGGTAAAATTCTCACTGGACAAGTAAAATATTTTCACAATCCCACCGGGCGAGTTGGGAATTGAAATATTTGCTTACCCTGACCTTTTTTTATCCCTTACAATCATGAATTAAATTTTGTCATCTGCTGTTTATTGTCAATTAGCATTTTTCTCGTCAAAACATTACATGTGTTGACAATAATAGAAATGGTTCTACTGTGCTGTCAAATCAGGTTTTCATTGAGAAAGATGACAAAATATAAAAGAACAGAAGACAAAAATTTACGTTTCCCACATTCTAAGCATTAAAGATTGTTCTGTGTCCGATGAGTTCCCACCTTTCATAGAGGCGAATGTCTCAAACAGTTTCTCGAATGATTCCCCGCCACCACTGCCGTTGTCATCCATATCTAGCGCATCCAGGAGGGCCTGGTCTTCCGATGGTAGCAGCGACTCTACAATGTGGAGATGGGGTTTACATACAGTAGCCTATTTCACCAAACATGGGAAAGTATACTTTGCTAGCAAAGTATACTTTGAGGGAGTAATCATTTATTTTCCCCGAAATGCATTATTTCATATAGAACTGACGACTGCATATATTTGATGATTAAAAGTATGCAGACTTATTATACTGAATTTATTACATTATCACAGCCATGTTGGCTGTGATAATGTAATAAATTCTGTATAATAAAAATTAATAAATTTATCCTAAAATTGAAAATTTCTCACTCAAAGTATACTTTGCTAGAACAGTATACTTTGCAATGTTGGTGAAATAGGCTACTGGTCTTCCGATGGTAGCAGCGAGTCTACAATGTGGTGATGGGGTTTACATACAGTAGCCTATTTCACCAACATGGCAAAGTATACTGATCTAGCAATGTATACTTTGAGGGAGAAATTTTGAATTTAAGGATAAATTTATGATTTTTTATTATACTGAATTTATTACATTATCACAGCTATTTTGGCTGTGATAATGTAATAAATTCAGTATAAAAATTCTGAATACTTTTAATCGTCAAATATATGCAGTCGTTAGTTCTATATGAAATAATATATTTCAGGAAAAATAAATGATTACTCCCTCAAAGTATACTTTGCTAGATAACTGTTGATGAAATGGGCTACTGGTCTTCCGATGGTAGCAGCGAGTCTACAATGTGGAGATTGGGTTTACATACTGGTGTTTGTGTGTATTCCAAACATGTCTATGGCAGCAGCGAATCTACAATGTGGAGATGGGGTTTACATACTGTAGCCGATTTCACCAACATTGCAAAGTATACTTTGAGGGAGTAATCATTTATTTACCCCTAAATGCATTATTTCATACAGAACTAAATACTGCATATATTTGATGATTAAAAGTATGCAGAATTATTAGTTAATAAAAGTTAATAAATTTATCCTTAAATTTAAAATTTATCCCTCAAAGTATACTTTGCAATGTTGGTGAAATAGGCTATTGGTGTTTATTGTGTGTATTTGCTGAATTTGTGTAACTCTATATTCCAAACATTTCAAACATGTCTGTGGCAGCAGTGAGTCTACAGTGTGGAGGGTGGGGTTTACATACTGGTGTATGTGTGTAGTTGCTGAATTTGTTTTAACTCTCATTCCAAACATGATGTCTATGGAGCAGTGACTACAATGTGGAGGGTGGGGTTTACATACTGGTGTATGTGTGTAGTTGCTGAATTTGTTTTAACTCTACATTCCAAACATGATGTCTATGGCAGCAGTGAGTCTACAGTGTGGAGGGTGGGGTTTACATACTGGTGTATGTGTGTAGTTGCTGAATTTGTTTTAACTCTACATTCCAAACATGATGTCTATGGTAGCAGTGACTACAATGTGGAGGGTGGGGTTTACATACTGGTGTATGTGTGTAGTTGCTGAATTTGTTTTAACTCTACATTCCAAACATGATGTCTATGGTAGCAGTGACTACAATGTGGAGGGTGGGGTTTACATACTGGTGTATGTGTGTAGTTGCTGAATTTGTTTTAACTCTACATTCCAAACATGATGTCTATGGTAGCAGTGACTACAATGTGGAGGATGGGGTTTACATACTGGTGTACGTGTGTATTTGTTAGATTTATTTACCCCTTACAATGCTGAATTAAATTTGCTATTTATGTTAAATTTTTCTCACAATAAACACAATTTGACAAAACTTATTCATTTCTAATGAAAATGATTCTTAGAAATGATTCTAAATTGCTGTAAAACCATATTTTTATTGAGAGAGAAGCCAAAATATGAAACAACAGCAGACGACAACTTTTTTGTTCCCCGTATTTTAAGGGTTAGCTCTTTACATTCTGAATATGCTTGCATGGAAACTTTGAGACTGTTTTCATTTCTATTTTCTTATTTCTCCTCTAAAGAATATGTTGTGACAGACGGTTCAAATAATGGCTACAACATATATTTCGGATGAGAGATCGAGAAGAATATAGGAATGAATGGCCTTTTTGTGGAATTTATCGGGGTATAAACTTGGAAAAGTCGCGGGAATACTGGACGAAGGCCGGAAGGCCTCGTCCAGTATTCCCGCGACTTTTCCAAGTTTATATCCCCGATAAATTCCACAAAAAGGCCATTCATTCCTTATAATTCCAGCATTTGAAATAAATTCATCAAGAAAATGTGTTTATTTTGACAGACGCCAGCCATTTGTTTACATTGACAGCACTGACAGCGCACCTGTAGAAATTAGTTCGGCGTGGGAGTTTACTGGGATATAAATTTTGGACAGAGACTTGCTACGGGCCAATCAAATGTTAGGGAATTGTGTAAATACTTTTGTGCTGGAATTATTGTGGTGTATCCTCCTTTACTGTGCACATGTCAGTCAAACTCATTTGTGTTCAGCTATTCTTCAAAGTTTTACCCATTAATTATGTCTAATGACTGGTAAGCCTGACTACTGTCACATGTGATGTGCATCGTGATTGGTTCTCTCATGAATCATGACTGAAGCCCAGTAAACCGCTCAATCAGGGTACTACATGCACATACTAATAAAATAGAAATAGTCAAATGGCAGGAAACCTTAAATGAAATCTTACCAAGTCTTTCTTCTTTTGTTTCAGGCTGTGAGCTCTTGGTTTTTCCTTTAGCAGTTGCCCCACTGTCTTCTATTAACTTGTCAACTATTTCACAATCTGTTGTACAAGAACTGTTTGTAGACGTTTTACAACTGTCTTTATCTACCTTATTAGTTTCTGATATGGCACATTTTAACACCTCAGCGTCCGATTCAGAATCTGTCCTAACCCTGGCTGTGCTATCTCCATGAGCACCAGTACATGTGACAATGGAGCCATTGTTTACTGTCGACTGGTTCTCTGGCTTTACGTCCTCAGAATGATGGTCATGCAGATTTGTTGTATCACAGTCTGAATCAGTCCGAGTCGTGCTATTTTTAGCTTCAAATTCTTCTTGCATCAGCTGACGTATGTATGGACTGCATGGCTGGGGATTGTCTGAAATCACAATAACATATCATACCAAATATTCTTTACATACTTTATAAGACAGTCAAACAAAGTTGCAATTTTGCATTTGTTTTCTAGGTCACATGTGATTTGTGTTAATTTGAAATCAAACATGAGGTCATCTATACACCCATAACAGTTTCAATAATTAAAATCTATGTGTTATAATTACAATATGACAATAATAAAGTAGGACCCACAATGTGGCATGGTGGAAAGTGAAAGTGCATGGGTTTAATGTTCCAGCAACAGCTATTTAAAGGTCATATAGAGACGGGACCGCAGTTTAAAATCTGATCCGACAGACCAGTGAGATGGAAATAATATGAAAGTATTTTTGCTGCCCAAGGCGAGGTTTGAACCAATAACCTCCGGATTGGAAGTCAGGTGATCTAACCTCTAGGCTAAACCCATCCCTGGCATGGTGGAATGTGAACAGAATGGACCTGGAATATATTGGATAACACAGGGATGATTTCATAGCTATATTCGGTTCAGCATACACACTAGTAGCCTATTAACAATTTTATTGAACTCATCTGATCTGTAGGCGATTTCACCAACATTGCAAAGTATACTTTTCTAGCAACGTATACTTTGAGGGAGAAATTTTCAATTTTAGGATAAATTTATTAATTTTTATTATACTGAATTTATTACATTATCACAGCCATTTTGGCTGTGATAATGTAATAAATTCAGTATAATAATTCTGCATACTTTTAATCATCAAATGTATGCAGTAGTTAGTTCTATATGAAATAATGCATTTCAGGAATAATAAATGATTGCTCCCTCAAAGTATACTTTGCTAGAAAAGTATACTTTGCAATGTTGATGAAATAGGCTACTTGTATAGATTGCCGATAACGATTGTTGTATGCTTCATCAATCTTTCACAACACGGGGTGAAGACAGATGTGCAATGTGGATTGAGTCTACAATCGTGACAAATTTACATTTAAATAGTCACAATAGCCATAGGTCAGCATTATCAGATTGCAGTTCATTTACAAGCACAATTATTCAACGTCTGGACTGGTGCTTATAAATTTGAGTATGTCCATTCTGATGATTGAAATCAGGCCCTTTGATTGGTCGAGGATGATCTGTACTTGGTCTTGACCAATTAAACAGCCTGTTTTTGTCACGCCCGCTTGCGGAAAGCGCGATATAGTCGGCACTTTGGTGTACGTGTGTCCGGTTAAAGTTTTTGGTTAAGTTGTTTGGTTAAAGTTTTTGGTTAAGTTTTTTGGTTACAGTTTTTGGTTAAGTTCTTTGGTTAAAGTTTTTGGTTAAGTTTTTTGGTTAAGTTTTTTGGTTAAAGTTTTTGGTTAAAGTTTTTCGTTATACTATATCTCGTTATACTATTTTCATTCTACCCCCCTCCCGTGCGGCCCCTGTGCCCAATGTCAAGGTCAAATTACTTTGAAGTTTTTGGTTAAGTTTTTTGGTTAATGTTTTTGGTTAAGTTTTTTGGTTAAAGTTTTTCGTTATACTATATCTCTGCAACTGCTTTGCCCATTACCTTGAAACTTCACATGGGTGTTTATCATCATCTATATTTTCATTCTACCCCCCTTCCGTGCGGCCCCTGTGCCCAATGTCAAGGTCAAATTACTTTGAAGTTTTTGGTTAAGTTTTTTGGTTAAAGTTTTTGGTTAAGTTTTTTGGTTAAAGTTTTTGGTTAAGTTTTTTGGTTAAGTTTTTTGGTTAAAGTTTTTCGTTATACTATATTTCTGCAACTGCTTTGCCCATTACCTTGAAACTTCACATGGGTGTTTATCATCATCTATATTTTCATTCTACCCCACTCCCGTGCGGCCCCTGTGCCCAATGTCAAGGTCAAATTACTTTGAAGTTTTTGCTTAAGTTTTTTGGTTAAAGTTTTTGGTTAAGTTTTTTGGTTAAATTTTTTGGTTATTTGGTTAAGTTTTTTGGTTACGTTTTTGTCGCGCCCGCTTGCGAAAAGCGCGATATAGTCTGCACTTTGGCGTACGTACTGTCCGGTTAAAGTTTTTGGTTAAGTTGTTTGGTTAAGTTTTTTGGTTAAAGTTTTTAAAGTTTTTGGTTAAAGTTTTTGGTTAAGTTTTTTGGTTAAAGTTTTTTGGTTAAAGTTTTTGGTTAAGTTTTTTGGTTAAGTTTTTTGGTTAAAGTTTTTCGTTATACGATATCTTTGCAACTGCTTTGCCCATTACCTTGAAATTTCACATGGGTGTTTATCATCAGCTATATTTTCATTCTACCCCCCTCCCGTGCGGCCCCTGTGCCCAATGTCAAGGTCAAATTACTTTGAAGTTTTTGGTTAAGTTTTTTGGTTAAAGTTTTTGGTTAAGTTTTTTGGTTAAGTTTTTTGGTTAAAGTTTTTCGTTATACTATATCTTTGCAACTGCTTTGCCCATTACCTTGAAACTTCACATGGGTGTTTATCATCATCTATATTTTCATTCTACCCCCCTCCCGTGCGGCCCCTGTGCCGAATGTCAAGGTCAAATTACTTTGAAGTTTTTGGTTAAGTTTTTGTCGCGCCTGCTTGCGGAAAGCGCGATATAGTCGGCACTTTGACGTACGTACGTACGTACGTACGTACGTGTGTCCGGTTAAAGTTTTTGGTTAAGTTTTTTGGTTAAGTTTTTTGGTTAAAGTTTTTTGGTTAAGTTTTTTGGTTAAAGTTTTTGGTTAAGCTTTTTGGTTAAAGTTTTTTGTTAAGTTTTTTGGTTAAGTTGTTTGGTTAAGTTTTTTGGTTAAAGTTTTTCGTTATACTATATCTCTGCAATTGCTTTGCCCATTACCTTGAAACTTCACATGGGTGTTTATCATCATCTATATTTTCATTCTACCCCACTCCCGTGCGGCCCCTGTGCCCAATGTCAAGGTCAAATTACTTTGAAGTTTTTGCTTCAGTTTTTTGGTTAAAGTTTTTGGTTAAGTTTTTTGGTTCAGTTTTTTGGTTAAGTTTTTTGGTTAAGTTTTTTGGTTAAAGTTTTTGCTTAAGATTTTGGTTAAGTTTTTTGGTTAAAGTTTTTCGTTATACTATATCTTTGCAACTGCTTTGCCCATTACCTTGAAACTTCATATGGGTGTTTATCATCATCTATATTTTCATTCTACCCCCCTCCCGTGCGGCCCCTGTGCCGAATGTCAAGGTCAAATTACTTTGAAGTTTTTGGTTAAGTTTTTGTCGCGCCCGCTTGCGGAAAGCGCGATATAGTCGGCACTTTGGCGTACGTACGTACGTACGTACGTACGTACGTGTGTCCGGTTAAAGTTTTTGGTTAAGTTTTTTGGTTAAAGTTTTTTGGTTAAGTTTTTTGGTTAAAGTTTTTGGTTAAGCTTTTTGGTTAATGTTTTTTGTTAAGTTTTTTGGTTAAGTTGTTTGGTTAAGTTTTTTGGTTAAAGTTTTTTGTTATACTATATCTCTGCAACTGCTTTGCCCATTACCTTGAAACTTCACATGGGTGTTTATCATCATCTATATTTTCATTCTACCCCCTCCCGTGCGGCCCCTGTGCCCAATGTCAAGGTCAAATTACTTTGAAGTTTTTGGTTAAGTTGTTTGGTTAAGTTTTTTGGTTAAGTTTTTTGGTTAAAGTTTTTCGTTATACTATATCTCTGCAATTGCTTTGCCCATTACCTTGAAACTTCACATGGGTGTTTATCATCATCTATATTTTCATTCTACCCCACTCCCGTGCGGCCCCTGTGCCCAATGTCAAGGTTAAATTACTTTGAAGTTTTTGCTTAAGTTTTTTGGTTAAAGTTTTTGGTTAAAGTTTTTGGTTAAAGTTTTTCGTTATACTATATCTCTGCAACTGCTTTGCCCATTACCTTGAAACTTCACATGGGTGTTTATCATCATCTATATTTTCATTCTACCCCCCCCCCTCCTCCCGTGCGGCCCCTGTGCCCAATGTCAAGGTCAAATTACTTTGAAGTTTTTGGTTAAAGTTTTTGTCGCACCCCCTTGCGGTAAGCGCGATATAGTCAGCACTTTGATGTACATACGTACGTATGTGTGTCCGGTTAAAGTTTTTGGTAAAGTTTTTTGGTTAAGTTTTTTGGTTAAAGTTTTTCGTTATACTACATCTCTTTTTTTAGTGTCCATGCCTCGCCACAAGGCGCGACATGCAGGCCGCGGCCATCTAGTTGAGTAAGTATTTGAAGAATGTGTTGATTTGAGTAACTTCATTACAGATATCAATGCATGAGTTCTAAAACAATTTTAGTTTATTCCTCATCAGAAGTATATGTGATAACCACCATTTGAACAGTCTCAAAGAGTGGTCACAGCATACTAATTTGAGCCTGGAAGAAAATCTTAAATGCTGTATGCTGAATGTAATGGGTAAATGATTAACTATAATGAAATGGTTATAAGTAAGTTACCTTTCAACTGAAGGTTTGGCCATGTATGTGCCTCTAGAGCCTGTATTATTCTGCTAGCACCAGTCGTCTCCACAAAGTCATCTGGAAGTGGAAATAAATGCCCAACACCCTTAATACACAATAGTGAACTTCAAGTACAATGATTACAACAGACTTCCTACTAAATGTTTCCTACAACACCTCATTAAATATTTTGATAACAATTTGTTGAGGTTAGGCTGGGAAACACATAGAAATGCATTCTGTTTCTTCTGTGTATGTTAACTAAACCTTACAATGCTGAATACAAATTTGACGTCAGCTGTTTATTTTTTATGTTCAATTTTTCTCATCAAAAACTTGGTTTGGCAGCACTTTAAGAGTCATTTCCAGCCAATGGAAATGATTCTAAAATGCTGCCAAACCATGTTTTTACTGAGAGAAAAGACAAAATATGAATTATCAGCATACGACTATTTTCAGTTCCCGCATTCTAAGGGTTAAAAAGAGCTGATATGTGGCTGTGAATGGAGAAATGGCTGATGGGATTTGTGACTACTGTGTTTCATGAAACCTGCCCAAATTTTACGGCCATATAAACAATGCAAAAACAATATTTTTTTCGATAATATTAAATAATAGAAAAACTTAAGAATGAGCCTACTTTTTATTTCGTCCAATATTTATTTTATTACGAAAAATGAGTTCTCTATGGGAATTTAACATGGGGAAACCAGAGGTGGAGAACCTGGAGGAGGAGTTGAAAAACGAAAAATTTTGGAAATTGATTCTGAAATTTAGCTAGATAGCTTGGAAATGATCTAACTAAGAAAACAAAAGTTAAATTTTGAAAATCGGTCCAGTATTTCTGAAATTCAAAAAATTTCTCCATGTTAAATCCCCATAGACATCTTCACTGTGAAGATGTCTATGGGGATTTAACATGTGGAAATTGTTTTTTCACAATAAAATAAATATTGGACCAAATTTCACGAAATAAAAAGAAGGCTCATTCTTAAATTTTCCTTTAAAAAAATATTGTTTTTGCATTGTTTATATGGTTGTAAAATTTGGGCAGCTTTCGTGAAACAGACAGTAGTGCAGCTCTTTATCAAATAGCACACTCTCGTAGCATGATAACCATCTATATTGCTTGTGAGAAGCATCACGGGTGTCACATTGATGGAATGGCAGATGCACAGGCTGCAGCCACATATCAAAATACAGTCAAACCTGTGCTAAAGACCACCTCCGAATAGCAATCACCTGGCTGTAAAGGCCACAGTTTTGTTGTCCCAATGACACAATTACTATATAAATGACCCTGCAAAAAAAGACCACCTGTGAACAATGGCCAGATTTTTCACTTCCCACGGCTGGTCTTTATTCACAGGTTTGACTGTACACAAAATTAGTATTCCATTTGTCATGCAATGTTATGAAATGATAAAGAGCACTATCTATGCCATTGAAAACATTAAAACTAAATTAACTTAGCTGTTGACAGGCCTGTGAAACACCATTAAATAAATAAATTGTCAGGATCTGGGGGCCGCTTCACTAAACCTTGTACGACTAAAATGTTTGTAAGTGCGAGCTTATGATAGTCTATAAATTCCATATTACCGGTACCATTCTTTTCTTGTAAACAATTATTGGATTTACATTTATTTAGTATATGCTGCATATGCAGCCAATGCTCAATAAATGTAAATCCATCAATTGAAATGTCCAAACGAGCATAAATTTGCACGTACGAACATCTTAGTGATACAAAGTTTAGTGAAACGGGCCCCTGCACTGTTAGTAAAATTATTCTGCTTGTTTATACAATTATCACTTTTCTGATTCATAGAATATGCTGGGAATCAGCACGCTAGAGTATAATATTATGTCAGTTATTTACGGTGACCTAGTTTATTACCAAATACCATTGTGGTGGTTGGTTGGGAGCATGCGATGGGTAATTTAACGATCTGGTTTCAACCTTACCGGAATCCCGACCGGAGACCTGGTTTTGGCTCTGTTACGTCTTTGGCATTCTTGTATGTGAGAGTTGAATCTGGTTATACCCCTTATCAGCTTAATACGATTATTTATAATTATATTACATTCAGGGGAAGGGTCCAAGTGACTGGAGTGGTATGGACCTGGCAGCAGGACGTATTATTCTAATTTCAGGGCTGAATATATATTTATTTGGATGTAAATATTCCGTTCTGAATTTGGAATTTTCCCCTCAATGCAGCAGGTTAAATATGTGATCGAACCCGTTCTCCCGGCCTTAAATTACCTTAGCTGTTGAAAGGCCATTAAACACCTGGGGACCATTTCACTAAACGTTGCACGACTAAAATGTTCGTAAGTGCAAAATTATGATAGTCTGTAAATTTCACATTAGCAATGTTTTCTTGTAAACAATTATTGGATTTACATTTATGGAGCATAGGCTGCATATGCCTATATATGCTCAATAAATGTAAATCCATCAATTGAAATTTACAGACTATTCTAAATCTGCACTTATGAACATTTTAGTCGTACGAAGTTTAGTGAAATGGGCCCCAGTAAATCAAATCTATCAATCAACCAAATACAAACCTTCCACTTCACTGTCGGTGTCGAGGTCTGGAGTCAACTCTACCAGTTCAAAGCCGTTGTCGATACACCACGTCTGCACCTCTAACCTGTTCACCTCTGGGCGAAATACATGACATTATTACCCAGCACCCTACATAGGTTGATATTACATAGTTTCCAACTAATTCCCAGGGGCCGTTTCACTAAACTTTGTATGACTAAAATGTTCGTAAGTGCAGATTTAGAATAGTCTGTAAATTTCAATTGATGGATTTACATTTATTGAGCATAGGCTGCATATGCAGCCTATGCTCAATAAATGTAAATCCAATACTTGTTTACAAGAAAACTTTGTTAATGTCAAATTTACAGACTATCATAATTTTGCACTTACGAACATTTTAGTCTTACAAAGTTTAGTGAAACGGCCCCCTGGATTTTGGCATGTCTGGGCAATAGTTCTGCATGCCTGTGGAACAGTCAAAACTATTATCACTCCTAAAAATTGTAAAGTCATGATTTTTGTACAAGATTACGTCATAAAATATTGGTCAGTCGAGGCGCTCCACGCCAAATTCACATTCATTGTTTTACATACAGTATATTACAGATTGAGTAATAAACTGTATATGTATACTATACATAAATCTTAGCATGGACAGGAGAAATATAATAAAAGATAATATAGTTTGTTTGCAGTTGTAGACCACCATACACCTGGTAACGTTGACTTCTTGAATTGTCATCTGAGGCATCAGGAATGTTTCCGAAACCCACTGTGTCGGCCCAGATCTGTGGCTGCAGGGCCAGCAAACTCAACTAGATTGGTCAGTAAGCGAGACTTACGGAATATCCCCTGCGTGGGCCCAGGTACCCCTGAATTATTAGGCTAAATGTGTAAAAAAAAAATCCAAGTGTGTGGGCATGTGACCTTGACTCTGGGCTTAGTGGGGGCGGCACGAACGTGAATTTGTCACAAGGTGGTAGAGGTCCATTGGAGCAATGCGGGTGTGAAATGTGAAGCAGATCCGAGCAAGGAAGCATGATAGTAGAGTCTTAGAGGAATGCATGCATGAAATATTAAGAATTTTCTATGAAGTTATAACATATTTCTCTGATTTTAAGTTTTGTAAAATCAGAGTAAGTATGTGACCTTGACCTTGGGATCAGGACTGCCATGGATTTGTCACAGCATGATAGTACAACCTTAGAGGAATGCCTAAGTGACATATTTGACCATGATCTTGGCATCTGCCGGGGTTGGACAGTCATGGATTTGGCACAGCATGGTAGTAGAGCTTTACAGGAATGCATGTGTGAAATATTAAGCATTTTAGATGAAGGAAATAGAAGTTATAACATATTTCTCTGATGTTAAGTTTAGTGACGGACGGACACACGTACAGACGGACGGACATGCAGACGGACGGATGGACAACCTGACTCCAGTATACGCCCCCCCCACAACTCGTTGCGGGGGGTATTTTAAGCACTGTTCTGTCATGTGAGTCGAACATTTTTTTCTAGTCACTGTGGATTTTCTATAGTGACCATTTGGTTGGATTTGAAATTTGGAATCTGCCTGTTACTCTCTGAACTTGCAGCACACAATTCCATTTTGTTATACTAGAAGTAGTGGAGACCGTAATCTTTTATTTCACACTAATTAATTATCTTTATCAGCCATTTTAACCCTTAGATTTCGGAGCCTATTGCAAACACTAATTAAGAATACTTCAGCAAATGATGGACTATCGGTGTAGACAAAGGCCAGAGTGTATATATAAACTAGCTGATACTATACAGGCCATCAACATAATATATTCAGCTGATTATCCTTGACACAAACATCAATATGAGCACTCACTGTGATTATCAGAGCACCTGTCACACACCAACATCCTCACTTCTGGTTCTATCTGCTCCAGGTAGGGCATCCACAACTTTACAAGGCTGTACGTATCCTCCTGCAGAAGCAATCACAGACAGATGCAGAGATAGTACCCATAACCAGAATAAATGTTACAGACCAACCCATATATGACTGGATGGAAAAATCAATTCGACTTATAGACGCATACATGTAGATCGTAACAAAAATCAGAATAAATATTGCAGACTGTATGACTGGATGGTGAATATATAGAGCTGAGTAACTGGAGAAATGGGGCTCATGGGTTTGCGACCAGTGTAGATCCTGATCAGCCTGGGCATCCTGTTTTGGTCTGCTTTGCAATCAGGAACTGACGTTATCATCATCAAATGTGAGTTTAATATGTTACTTTCTTGTGTTTTGTTGTTGAAAAATGTGGTTATCCTTATTATAATTCAGCATACAGGTACAATAAATGCTATGACAGAGACTAAAAACAGACACTGTCCCAGAGAAATGATGTGATTATATTATAGTACATGTATATGGAAAGCGATATCTGGTATGAAATTGGTTACAGTTCATACAGGTTGTAGAGGCCGGATATGTGCTGGTCGCACATATAAACTAGAAGTTTCTTAGGCCCGTTTAATTGTTTTCTTCTCAGATTGATGGAACTTTAATGTTGACTTCCGGTTTGCCTGCTAATAAAAACTGGCACTGAACTAACATGGATAGCCTAACCAGTGTTTGTTTAACCTACTTTTAAATGCGTTGACTAATGGTGCAGTTATTACAGAATTTGGGAGGCCATTCCAGGTATGCACTACTCTATAACCAAACACATTCTTTCGGATTTCGGTTCTGGCTCGTATCTTGAATAGCTTCTGTGAGTTACCCCTAGTTACCCCTTACAGGTAATTACCTGATCTGGGTCAAAGTAGACAACGAATGCCTCGACGGACTCGGCAAACGTCTGATCACCGATAGTCCTCTCGACTGTGGTACACAGCTGTACATCAGCATAGTAGTATTTCGTGTCGATGTGCCAGTTGTAAGCAACAACGTTCTCCACCAACTTGGTCCCCGGTGTCAGACTGTCACACTTCAAGATCTCTGCAATCAAACATCATATCAATCACGGACAAAGTTCAATCTGTCGTGGAAACTCCATATAACAAACTCTGCCTGTGGAGGTTTAAACAGACAGCATACAGAGTTCTTATCTGATAATATCAGCCTCAAATTAGATTAGTCTTCCTGTCAGGCACTTATATCAGTTAGTACATTGTATTATAACAGACAAAATTGAAATGGTGTAACATGGGGAAGCCCATTGGACTTCTGGCATCTATTAATTATAGCACAGCCCAGCTAGTGTGACTGAGATGTTGGACAGACGAGGCTGGCATAGTAGCGAACAATAATGCTGACATTGGACTCCTGCAATTTTACAAAATTACACAAGAACATTATACATGTTGTTATCAAAATGCCATTCTATGACTTTCCCACAACTATCACCCACATAGCAACTACCACCGAACATAAAAAAAAAGTCAAATAATAACAAATAAAAGTAAACAACATTATGAATACAGACATGGCATGTTAATTAGTCTAAAAAGAGCAATGTCATTGAAAAACATTGATGGATTTACAGAAAACAGATGTCAGTGCTTCCACAAACACCGAAAATTCTGGAAGTAGGACTTCGTCCATTTCGCGCACATGCAGGTTATAATTATCTCCCCTGTCGAGGAGAGCAGGGGGAAAACCGACCCGATTTGCTATATAATTTAATAATTTTTTAATGCTTCAAACTAAATTCCAATCGCTAAATCAAATTTAAATGCAGATTTATAATGTATGGTCATTGAAAAATATTCTAATCACCATTTTCGAAATATTCTGGCATAAAAATTATGTATTTTAGAGCAAAATGTATCGAGTATCCTCCAAACATATCGGGTCACGTGTCTAGTGATACGTCACGCCGACTTCCAGAATAACGGAAACCAGTAATTATTAAGTGAGATTTTGCCATTGTTAAATCCGTACTTCGTTTCCGAATCAGTCACGTTTCGGAGTCAACAATTCTTTTTTATTCTACCACAAATATTTACAACCAATCTATAATCTAATATTTATTCGCAAAATATTTAGGCACTATTAGTCATACGGATGATTAGTCATAGGCACGATCAACCTTGGTCCGAACTGGTGTTTGGGCGAAGTGTCCGAGAAATCATTAAACTAATTACGCGGCTATTGGTTGCTAAATAATTGGCGCTAATGTCAATGAGAGACGTCGTGTGGTTGCATAGTTTATCTTAGTACCATAATTGCTACCTTTTACTATATTTGCTGGTGAAAATTGAGAACAAGAAGCTATCAAGATGCAAGGGGTGGCCATTTTCGAAACCGGAAGTGTGTAAAACGTCATCACATTTTGCTGTTTTCTGTTGCTGAGAAACCTTAATGGTGGCGATGTCGTTTCCGCGAATCTGATTTTCACTTCCTAAGCATATTTCATCATTGTTTCACAATGACAGAGATAGGAAAACATTCAGAAGATGTCGGTCAAATATTGGTTAAGGCAAGCCGTCCTAATTTTGTTATATTTGTGTTTTATTAGCTGTTTGACGTTGGGTATAAGCGCAAAGATATTATGGAAAAGTGGGTGGGGTATGAACTGCCTAGCTGAGCGTCGTTCCGAGCTGAGTGACGTCCTGAACCGCTCAGCTCATCGAAATTCCGAGCTGTTTACATGAACAGTCCTATTACCAGCTCACAGCCTGGCATATGCCAATTTCTCGGGCTGTATCTGGGCGACGACAACATGATTTACCCAAATCTTACCACAATCTACCAAAATCTTCATTAAAAATAACATTTATGATTATATTTATATACTTTTTATGCCCCCGCCACCGAATGATGAGGGGGGCATATAGTGTTACCGGCGTCCGTACGTCCGTCCGTACGTACGTCCGTCCCGAAACCTTAACGCTTGGGTAAATGGCTTATAATTTCTGTTTCCTTGTTCGGATCTACTTCACATTTTACACACGCATTGCTCCAATGGTCCTCTACCGCCCTGTGACAAATCCACATTTGTCCCGCCCCCGCCGCCCTGTGACAAATCCACATTTGTCCCGCCCCCGCTAAGCCCAGGGTCAAGGTCACAGACTTGGTGCATTCAAAATCTTAACGCTCAGGTAAATGGCTTATAATTTCTGTTTCCTTGCTCGGATCTGCTTCACATTTCACGCACGCATTGCTCCAATGGTCCTCTACCGCTCTGTGACAAATCTACATTCGTCCCGCCCCCGCTAAGCCCAGGGTCAAGGTCACAGACTTGGTGCGTTCGAAACCTTAACGCTCGGGTAAATGGCTTATAATTTCTGTTTCCTTGCTCGGATCTACTTCACATTGCACACACGCATTGCTCCAATGGTCCTCTACCATCCTGTGACAAATCCACATTCGTCCCGCCCCCGCCAAGTCCAGGTTCAAGGTCATGTTTTCAAATGTGCCCTCGGTTCTTTTGCTGCCAGCGGGGACATTCGTGTGCCGACAGGCCACATTTCTAGTACAGTCCAAACATCGTTATTATCATGTGCATAGCTTTATTAACAAATTATGAAATATAGTAATTACATGAAGATTTGGGAAAGATTTGGATAAATCGTGCCGCCCCTGGGCGATGTGCCTGGGGGATCATGCTGGACTATCCTCGAGATATAGCTGAGAATGGGGCTTGTTCCATAGGGTCTGGGTCTCCTACAGTGCTCAGCTCGTGGTCTCAACATTCTAAGAGGTTCGAAAAACGCAATGCTCATTTAAACAACACCCAGATGCTTGTGACCAGCAGCCCGGCTGAGCGTCAAGTTTCAATACTTGCTCAGCCCAAATGGAGAGTGTTCAGCTGTATAGCTGGGTGTATATTGGCGTATTCCCCAGCAGAGTGTTTCAAGACAGTGCTGGGCACAGCTCGCAATCTGAACACTGTAAGGTCTCGACAAATGCAATGCTCGTCCACACACCGTTATACTAGCTATACCAGACTGTTCGCTGACGTATTGCGAATTAGAGTTCATTTTGGATGTTCTGTCAACTGGCCGCTTCGTCAGTTAGGCAATATGGATGCATGATTGATGGGTGTTCCACTAACTGTCTTGACAGTGCAACCTCAAGCTTTTCTATTACCGTTATTCTGGGTGATAATGTTTACCTTACCATTTCATCAATTACATATTTCACATTCAAAGTAATCTGTCATACATCCATTAATTGTATCCCCCGGACTCCGTCGGGGGATACTATGGATTTGACAGCGCGCCGCGTCCGCGTCCGCCGCAGACACTTCTTGTCCGGAGCATAACTCGAACACCCTTTGGAATATTTTCATGAAACTTCACACATGCATAGACCACGACCCGAAGGTGTGTCGCGTACAAGAATGACAACTCTTGCATAGCTAATTTTTGAGTTATCTCCCTTTTTTGTTTCTCACACTGATTTCGTGTCCGGAGCATAACTCCACCACCCTTTGGAATATTTTCATGAAACTTCGCACATGCATAGACCACGACCCGAAGGTGTGTCGCGCACAAGAATGACAACTCTTGCATAGCTAATTTTTTAGTTATCTCCCTTTTTTGTTTCGCGCACTGATTGACCATAACTCGACCACCCTTTGGAATATTTTTATGAAACTAACACATTGAATTAGACCACGAACCGAAGGTGTGTCGTGCACAAGAATGACAACTCTTGCATAGCTAATTTTTGAGTTATCTCCCTTTTTTGTTTTCGCTCACTGATTTCCTGTCCGGAGCATAACTCGACCACCCTTTGGAATATTTTCATGAAACTTCACACATGCATAGACCACGACCCGGAGGTGTGTCGCGCACAAGAATGACAACTCTTGCGTAGCTAATTTTTCAGTTATCTCCCTTTTTTGTTTTGCGCACTCTACAAACTGGACAATAATGCATGAAGACCTGTTTTCTCGTCTGCTCTGTACACCTTTTCTCGTGTGCTCTGTACACCTTACCTGTAGAGAGAATAATAGAAACTGGGAGAACCATGTGCTAGCATGGGCTAGCATGTGCAGATGTCCAGTGCTTGACCACTGCTGACCAGGTAATTTATACAGGTAAATTACTACATTGGGTACTGTGTTGAAAATATTGTGGCATTATGTGGACCTGTGCAGATATATGTAGATAAATATAGGACTATTAAAAAAAATCTGGTCTCCAATAGCAAGCATTATTATTTTTAAACTTTTTTTTTTCATTTTTTTTTTTTCTTAATTTTTTTTTTCATTTTTTTTTTCAAATTATTTTTCAATTTTTGTCTAGTAGCATAAGGTCGTAAGTGCTATATACAGACTATTCACATGTGCATGTGCTAGCATGTGCAACTGACCACTTACAGGTAATTTATACAGGTAAATGATTATATTACATTTCCGTAAACTGTGTTGAAAATATTGTGGCATTATGTGGACCTGTGCAGATATATGTAGATAAATATAGGACTATTAAAAAAATATTCTGGGCTCCTGTAGCAAGCATTATTATTTTTAATTTTTAAACTTTCATTTTTTTTTTTAAATTCTTTTTCAATTTTTGTCTAGTAGCATAAGGTCATAAGTGCTATATACAGACTATTATCATATAATAAAACAATTATTGACTAGTGAGCCATAGAATATAATCTGATATTCTATGGTTCACTAGTCAATAATTGTATAATATGTTCGGGCCAGTGAAAATTGCTTTCGGGCCCAGGCTCGAGGTCAAGGCGGGACAAGGCGAGGCATCTGATTCCGCGGAATTCTTGTTTACTTATCTCCCTTTGTTGTTTCATGCTCTGATTTTGTATCCAGAGCATAACTCGAACACCCTTTGGAATATTTTTATGCCCCACCACGATAGTGGAGGGGGCATTTAGTGTTACCCTTGTCCGTCCGTCCGCCCGCACACACGAATGGGTACTTGTTGTAAGCGTACGGGGATCTTATTGGGTAGGGTTAGGATAGTGTTGGGTACTCTTGTTGGGTATTTTTATACAGTAAAAACCCAACAAGTATTCATTCGTAGGAACGTGCGTCCCGTCCTCCCGTCCGTCCGTCCGTCCGTCCGTCACAAAACTTTAACACTCGGGTAAATGTCTCATAATTTCTTCATCCTTCGACCGATCTGCTTCATATTTCATATACGCATTGCTCTAATGGTCCTCTACCGCCCTGTGCCAAATCCACGTTTGTTCTGCCCCCGTCAAGCCCAGGGTCAAGGTCACATACTTAGTGCTTCAAAAACATTAACGCTTGGGTAAATATCTTATACTTTCTGTTTTCTTTCATGGATCATCTTCATATTTCATATACGCATTGCTCTAATGGTCCTCTACCGCCCTGTGCCAAATCCACGTTCGTCCTGCCCCACCAATCCTAGGGTCAAGGTCACATACTTGGTGCTTCAAAAATATTTAACGCTCAGGTAAATATCTTATAATTTTTATTTCCATTCACGGATCAACTTCATATTTCATATACGCGTTGCTCTAATGGTCGTCTACCGCCCTGTGCCAAATCCACGTTCGTCCTGTCCCGCCAAGCCCAGGGTCAAGGTCACATACTTAGTGCTTCAAAAACTTTAACGCTCGGGTAAATATCTTATAATTTCTGTTTTCTTTCATGGATCATCTTCATATTTCATATACGCATTGCTCTAATGGTCCTCTACCGCCCTGTGCCAAATCCACGTTCGTCCTGCCCCCGCCAATCCCAGGGTCAAGGTCACATACTTGGTGCTTCAAAAACTTTAATGCTCAGGTAATATCTTATAATTTTTCTTTCCATTCACGGATCAACTTCATATTTCATATATGCGTTGCTCTAATGGTCCTCTACCGCCCTGTGCCAAATCCACGTTCGTCCCGCCCCCGCCAAGCCCAGGGTTAACATCATATACTTAGTGCTTCAAAAACTTTGACGCTCAGGTAAATATCTTATAATTTCTGTTTTCTTTCACGGATCAGCTTCATATTTCATATATGCATTGCTCTAATGGTCCTCTACCGCCCTGTGCCAAATCCACGTTTGTCCTGCCCCCCGCCAAGCCCAGGGTCAAGGTCACATACTTGGTGCTTCAAAAACTTTAACGCTCAGGTAAAAGAAAATTTTGACTTGCAATTTGCCTCATTTATTATCAAAGCGATATGTGGGACATCTGTGTTCTATGAACACATTTTCTAGTTTATTAAACTTCACACATGCATAGAAGACGACCCAAAGGTGTGTCGCACGTAAGAATGACAACTCTTGCGTCGTTAATTTCTTAGTTATCTCCCTTTGTTGTTTCGTGCACTGATTTCGTGTCTGGAGCATAACTCGAACACCCTTTGGAATATTTTCATGAAACTTCACACATGCATAGACCACGACCCTAAAGGTGTGTCCCGCAAGAATGACAACTCTTGCATCACTAATTCTTTAGTTACCTCCCTTTGTTTTTCCGTCACTGATTTTGTCTCCGGAGCGTAACTCGAACACCCTTTTTTCAAACTACTTGTGTATCTGGGGAGGGGGATACACATGCGCTTGTCGACAAGCGTCCATTTCTAGTTGACTTGGCCTCTAATGCATCTAGAACCACATACTTGACCACTATAAATTTTAAATTGACTAAATAAATGAATCGGTGACAACTGGTGAAGCTTAAATATGACCATGCTCTGTACCTGTCTACTGCATAACTCGAACAATATATATAGTCCTGGAGCATTTGATTTATAATTCAACGCTTGCAATGTCCGCTTTTTACAAGATGCATGTAACCTGCCCAAGCCACTGAAACATGTAAATGAGTGTGACATCAGTGACTACCTCACTACTCATCACTACGATAGCTGAGAGATCCTACTGTGTTTCTGTGACTACTCATATGCATTGTTGTTGTTAAAGTCTAGAAGCATGCTATAAACTGTGATAGTTGCTGCTGCTGGCAACAATTAAAATCACTGTACATCTCTCTCTCTCGATCACCTTCATATTGGCGAAAGCCGGGCTGGCGGCGTCCACAATCAATGTTAACTTTTCTGTTAAATGTCCATTTCTCTGTTACTGTACAACCTAGGACCACCAAACAAGGAGCAAGGGGTGCCCACCACATACCACTATTCAACATGTGACCTTTTTTTTACCTTGATCTATTTTTTCGGCGTGAACGTTTCAATGTTAAATTTTCTGTTAAATGTCCATTTCTCTGTTACTGTACAACCTAGGACCACCAAACTTTGACAGCTTCATAAGCAAGGGGTGCCCACCACATACCACTATCCAACAGGTGACCTTTTTGTTTACCTTCACCTATTTTTTCCGCTTGAACAACTTTTCCTGTTTACAATGGTAAGTTTTCGTGTTTATGTCCATTTCTCTGTTTCTGTACAACCTGGAACCACCATACTTGACTGCTTCATAACTACAGGGTTAAATGTTTGCATCTATTTTTTTTCCTTCAAGTAGATACCCAAACACAACGTGCAAATTAAATCATCTGATGCAGAAAACAATATTAGTATGTAAGTATCTGTTCTTAAACTAATACATGTACAAGTTTGTCCATCATGCTATAATTCCAGCACAAAAATATTTACACAATTCCCTAACATTTGATTGGCCCGTAGCAACATTCGGTCCAAAATTTATATCCCAGTAAACTCCCACGCCAAACTACTTTCCGTAACCGTGAGGCGCAGTTAAAATAATTCTTAAGAAAACGGAAAATAAACACATTTTCTTGATGAATTTATTTCAAATGCTGGAATTATAAGGAATGAATGGCCTTTTTGTGGAATTTATCGGGGATATAAACTGGAAAAGTCGCGGGAATACTGGACGAGGCCTTCCGGCCTTCGTCCAGTATTCCCGCGACTTTTCCAAGTTTATACCCCGATAAATTCCGCAAAAAGGCCATTCATTCCTATGATAACTTCAATATTAATCAAACAATTGCTTTTATCTTTCAGCATGAAATACCATTTAGGTTTAATGTAAAAAATTACATACATAATGTGATTGGTCCATATGACATCTACTCGTGATTTGCTCAACACACAGCAGAGGCTATTTGGTACATGTTTATTATGCGAGTATCTTGAAAATGCTGCAAAGTAAGAAAACCGATAACTTGCCTTCTGCAATCATGCCCAAATCAACATCTCAAATTCATTGACTGATAGTGAATTTATATTATGTATCATACAATCATAAAAACAGTTTTGGTCATGTTTGTGCCATTGTATTATCTGATACCCAAGTATCTATCCCTTGAAAAAACCCGGCCTTCGTGGCTTTGCCTCGTTTCTTGTTAATCATTAACTATAGAGCAGAGTTTATGGCGCACCATCGCAATATATCCACTATTCCCAAGGGGGAGATAATCCATGACCGGGGGTCGATTATAAATTCACTTTGCGCATATACACAACATATGGAACGCACACACCAAGTTTCAAGTCCCTAGCTATTACAGTTCAAAACTTTTACTTCTTACAATGCAATATTGGGAAAGTTGAAAAGGGGGAGATAATCCATGATCGGGGTTCGAATAAAAATTCAAAATTCACGTAGCACATATACACACCATAAAGAACGAACACACCAAGTTTCAAGTCCCTAGCTATTACAGTTCAAATGTTTTACTTCTTACAATGCAAAATTGGGAAATTCTAAGTCGAAAAGGGGGAGATAATTCATTTACTGAAAATATTGTAAATTTATTTCATGAAATTACTCAGATGTCTGAAGGTACAAAATCACATGGCGTGTCTCATATATGTAACGCACAAAGAAGTGTCTTATATGACCTTCAGCACTTTATTTGTGTGACCTTGAACTATTCACAAAAAGCTAAATAAGTATGTAATGAAGTCCAAATTGAGTTCGGAAAACCTTTGCTGACTGATTAATAATATATGATTGTGTTTTATGTGCCCGCTCAGCAACTACAAAGGAAACCTTTGCTATGTGTCTATAAATAGCAGTAAATGTGATTTTCATGTATGGCAATTGTATGCTCTGATGTTTAAATTGGTTTACAGACTTTTCAATTAAAGACCCAGCCAGCTTGCAAAATAGCTCATTGTATTGGCAGATATTATACTATAGAATTGCATTTAATGGCCTCTGCCATGCAATAGGATCTAGGAATTCATTAAATGACTCCAGATATGTACATGTAGGGGAGGGTCCGGTTAGTGTTATTGGTAATGAGTGTGGTATGACTTCGATCCGTGACCATGGCAGTGAGGTGCTATGGTGGTCACCAGATCGTACACGTGGGTTTTCTCTGGGTACTCCAGTAGCCGATTTCACCAACATTGCAAAGTATACTTATCTAGCAAAGTATACTTTGAGGGACAAATTTTCAATTTTATGATAAATTTATTATTTTTTATTATACTGAATTTATTACATTATCACAGCCATTTTCGCTGTGATAATGTCATAAATTCAGTATAATAATTCTGCATACTTTTAATCATCAAATATATGCAGTCGTTAGTTCTATATGACAAAATGCATTTCGGGAATAATGATTACTCCCTCAAAGTATACTTTGATAACTTTGGTAAAATAGGCTACAGTTTCCTCCCACAATAAGGTCCACCCTTACACCTTGTTTTCTGCCAGATTTAGTTTGCTTTATGGCCTGCAATGAAACAGAGTACCAGGGTATTTCACTTTATCAAATTCAAAAGACTTTCGGTGTTATTCTACATATAGTATTAACAATCATTGACTGTGAGTTTGGGTGATATCAAAGCTCCAGATAAGCTGCGTATTGGCATATTTTACGCACTTATTTTCACAGAATATGCATTGATTATCTACAGCGGGAGTACAACATACTCACAGCAGTGTGAAAATATGTATTGATTTTCAAATTGAGTAGTGAAAATATTGTAATAAAGTTGAAAATTTACTTACTTGAAGTTGAACAGTGTCTGCTTTTTCCAGCTCTGATAAGTAAATTTTAATACTTGTTTTATTTTTATCATTTGTTCCCTATTTAATAAGGAAGAAAATCAATAATACTGTACATTTTTAAAAGTAAAATATGCATTGAATTTGAATTATAGGGGTATAATACGCTTAGATACAAAATGTATCTGGAGCTCTGTGATATCCTACATATACTACATGTACATGTCTTTACGATTATTGACTGTGATATCAGATAGACAGGGGAGATAATCTGGTAATACATTTCTGCTGTTACTGTTCTAAAATTAGTCTAGAAAGCACACTTGTGATGATAATACTATATTATATAACACATATGTGACTGACTGGAGAAATGGGGCTTATGGATTTTGCGACCAGCATAGCTCCAGCCTGTGCATCCGCATAGTCTGATCTGGAACTGCACTGTTCACCCTTCCATCATTACAAGCTAGACCTGCGATGTTTCTAACAAGCAATATAGCTTGTTATCAAGATACAGTAACTGTGTGCTAGTTTATCTGGAGCTACACTTTAAAGGTACATGCCCACTCAGTAGACACAACATGTTCTTTATATGAATTAAATAAGTGTATAATTGTGTCACTATTCCACCAGTTCTAAAATTATGAGTTCCCGCTATACAGATATAATCATTTAGTAATATTTATTTTACTGACAGTGACTCGTGGTGGTATCAGGCTATTTTCATATGCAAATGAGGATGATATTTTTTAATTATTTATACTATATATAATTAACTGTGTCACCTGAAACATTTTTTTTGACAGATTATAATGTAAAATCATTGCACATCAAAAAATAAATACAGAGTAATGTTTGAAGGAACACGGTTATCGCCCCTGATATCAGTGTGGAAATTTACGTCTGATATAAAATGTATAATAATGCCAATCAATAATGGTGAATGAATGTTTATTTTGCCAGAAAATGTCTAAGATGATGTCTCTTGATATAAAGAACATTTTGTGCCTACTGAGTGGTTATCTACCTTTAACTCTTTGCATGCTAGCGGTGAAAATATCCGCCAAACGAATTAGGAGTATATGGTTTTGTTTCTCTCTGTAAATATGTCTTGAAATTTCATTAGAATTGTGTCCGGAGGACACAATTCTAATGAAATATAATGAAATTCCAAGACATATTCATGACATTTATAAGGAGAAATAAAAGAAAATGTAATTAATTGTCATCTGCTATTTTTGAACTATTTATAGCCCACAAATTTCCCAGCATGCAAATAGTTAAGCCCCATTTCTTCAGTCACGATCACATATATGTGGCTGTGAATGGAGAATTAGGGCTTATGGGATTTGTGACCTGTGTAGCTCATGAGCACATTCATGTAGCTTTATAATGACCTATATTGCTTGTTACAAGCAAGGCGAGAGTTTTGTTTCGTTGATGAAATGGCGCACAGTGCAGATCCTGATCAGACTGTGCGGATGCACAGGCTGATCTGGATCTGCACTAGTCGCAAAACCCATAAGCCCCATTTCTCCAGTCACAGCCACATATGTGTAAGGTTTTTATCAATCAGCACCCAAAGTCATAGCTGCATGTTTTCCGCTTTATAGGCAATATGTTGCACTATATCGCTACACCACGATACACAGTAAAAATGCATAATAGCATTTACACTTAGCGCCCTAAAATATAGAAAAATCCTGCAGGGCATTCACGTTAATACTTCGCTATATTGTTATTGAGAGACAATACTATATTATGACACAAAAATATTACCATAAACTTACCTAATAAAGTATGTATTAGCAAAAGTCTTAAGTAAACAAAGAACGCTTTGAACGCACATTAGGAAAGACTACTCCATCATAACTCTTATGTAAATACCATAGTCATTGCTACAGACCTTGCAAATTAAATCCACCCTGTGTAATTATACTTGTGAATTACCATGATTAAAAGGGGCTTACTGACCGATGCAGCTCCAGATCAGCTGGATTATTTGTGGTGGTGACTGGCGAAATGTAGCTTAATTAATGGTGTTGCAACAAGCGTAGATTTGGATCAGCCTGTGCATCCGCACAGTCTGATCAGGATCTGCACTGTTCGCCATTCCATCAATGAAACACCCATCATGCTAGCAAGCAACATTGATCGGCAATGAGGCTACAGGAGTGTGCTGTTTGATCAGCAGCTACACTGGTCAGAAATCCCATAAGCCGCATACTGCTCTTCTGTATAAGGTTTGCAGTGGATACAAACCCCAGTGAAGTGACAGCTGGAGATGAAAATTGTCGTCGGCTGTTTTTGATTTTTGCCCTTAATTCTTAACAAAAAAACCTGTTCTGACAGCACATGAGAATCGTCTCCAGTGGAGACGATTCTCATGCGCTGCCAAAACAGGTTTTTATCGAGAAATATTGAATATAAAACATTTCCAGCAAACGACAAAATTTAATTCAGCATAATAAGGGTGAAATATAGAGCAGTCTATATTGGGAACAAGTTCAATAAAACCAACCATAAACACAGCGCTATCTAGACCGCCCAGACAAATAAATATTTATATCAAACATTCAATCAACCATACATTACATTCTGTCTTTGTACTGATGATACACATTATGAACATCTTATAATACCCTAACCACATAATTGGCATCCACATGGGGTATTCCATAAGCCCCCACTTACTGACAAGTCTTGAAACTGGGTTTATGTCATTTTCTGGCAGTCTACCACACACTCGTGCAACCTGATAAGGATCTATAGTCTATACTGTTCATTGAAGCATGGTGGATGTTTCACTCACTGAATGGTGGACAGTGCAGGCGCTGATCACTATACGAGTTACATAATTCGGCAGTTGACCACGCGTTGGGTTCAGAACATCCGTTAGTTGGATTATTACCAATTGAGTTTTCTCACACTGATGACTCATAATCCACCCACTGTCATTTGGGTAATCTGGTCATTCACCTTGGTGTAACATTTGTGGTACTTAAATTTTGGACGTAGCCAAATTTCACATCTCTTGGTCCGTGTATATTGTATATCTCGAATGTCATATCATACCAAATTTTGAAAATAGCTGCCTCACATTGATAGCTATTATGTTAGTCGGATCATTACCAAACTTCACCAATAGCTTCCTTCCTCACTTTGATGGCTATCCACCCAGTGTCATTTGTGTGACCGTGACCTTGGTGACTGTGACCTTCGTATCAATAATTTTGAACTGTCTCATATTGTGACCTTGACCTTGGTGACCTTGATCTTTGTGGCGATCGTCTCGTTTAGTGGGTGAGACACTCCCTGACGATCGCCATGTTTTTAATATTTTACATTTGTTATTTCTCAATGAAAGTATATGAGACGGTTCAAATGGTGGTCGCACCATCTACTTCTAAGCACATTTCAAGAAAATATTTATGATTTTCCCCAATCAAAATGGCATATCCTCAGCATGAAATGTGTTAATATATTAGAATTAAATATTACTGACAAATGCTGCAGATCCTGTTGAGGCGGCTCGTGACGAGCCCGCTCATCTGGATCTACAGTGTTTGCGAAAGTTGGCTTTATGGTCTGTAAATGTATATTAATGCCAATCAACATGTGGGGTAATGGTGAATGAATGTTTAATTTGTCAGAAAATGTCTCAGATGATGTCTCTGATATAAAGAACAGTTTGTGCCTACTGAGTGGGTATGTAACCTTAATGTGTGGTGCAGTATTTATGTGGCTATGATACATCATGTGGTCAGATTATGTGATCCTATTGATCTTTGGCATGTATTATCAGATGGCTTAGTAGTCTAGTGACTGTTTCACGAATATATATAGCCATATAAGCAATGCAGAAACAATATTTTTCGATAATGTTAATTTTTTATCAAAAATTAAGAATGAGCCGTCCTTTTATTTTGTAAAATTTGGTCAAATATTCTTTTTATTACCAAAAATGATTTCTCTATGGGAATTTAACATGGGGGAAATAGAGGTGGAGAACCTGGAGGAGGAGTCGAAAAAAAAACCACAAAAACAATTGGAAATTGACTCTCAAACCTGGCTAGATAGCTTAGAAATGATCTCAGAAAACAATAGTAAAATTTTGAAAATTGGTCTACTATTTCTGAAATGATAAAACTTTCCCCATGTTAATTTTTTTTAATTTAGCATGGTAAGGATTAATATGGGAAATTGTTTTTTTTGCAATAAAATCAATATGAGACCAAATTTCATGAAACAAAAAGAAGTTTCATTCTTGAATTTTGATGAAATGTAATATTATTAAAAAAATAGAAGTTTTTGCATTGTTTATATAGCCGTAAACTTTGGGCAGGTTTCGTGAAACAGACCGTAGTGCATAGTGCATTGGACTTCAATACTAAACGCTGTGGGCTCAATACTCATCTGAGGCATGAAAATATACTGTCATTATATTTCCATCCCATCCACTGGTCTTTCCGATGAGACTGTCTATTTGACCTTAACTGATGCTAGGACGAGATTATGTTAATACATTGCCTTGTTAGTGAAATGGGTGAGTCCCTATGATAGAAATCGGCCAAATCTGCCTATAACCAGTGCCACATTAGTCACAGAATATTTTCCATTAACCCGTCGTCTCATGCTGAAGATGCACAAGTACTTCTCTCAGTATATGTTGTTGCTACTCAGCTGAACTGTATGTCTCAGGGGCCCGTTTCACTAAACTTCTTACGACTAAAATGTTTGTAAGTTCAAATTTAAGATCGTCTGTAACTTTCAATTTATGGATTTACATTTATTGAGCATAGGCTGCATATGCAGCCTATGCTCAATAAATGTAAATCCAATAATTATTTACAAGAAAACATTGTTAATGTGAAATTTACAGACTATCATAATTTTGCACTTATGAACATTTTAGTTGTACGAAGTTTAGTGAAATGGCCCCCAGGTTTTTTATCATATGTGGCTGTGACTAGAGAAATGGGGCTTATGGGATTTATGTCCAATGTAGGTCCTGATCAAATAGCAGATTCCTGTAGCCTGACAACGGTGATCTATATTGCTTGTTAGAAGCATATTGGGTGTTTTTTGATGGAATGGCGAACAATGCAGATCCTGATCAGTCTGTTCGGATGCACAGGCTGATCCGGATCTACACTGGTAACAAAACACATACGCCACATTTTCCAGTGTGTCCAGTCACAGCACAGCACATATTAAAATTAATGAATGTACATGCCCACTCAGTAGGCACAAACTGTTCTTTAAAGGAATTAAATTAGTGTATAATTGTGTTACTGTTCCACCAGTTCTAAAAATTATTAGTGCCCGCTATACAGATATAATCATTCACGGTGGTATCAGGTGGTATGCAAATGAGGCATCATATTTTTTAATTATTTGTACTGATTAAATGCGTCGCCTGAAAAAATAATATCTTCGAAAGATTATAAAGTAAGATCATCGCACATCAAAAAATAAATACAGAAAATAAATAGTAATGTCAGTTAACATTTTAAGGAAACACGGTTATCACCCCTGATATCAATGTGGAAATTTACGTCTGATATAAAATGCCAACCAATACGTGGGGTAATCATGGTGATGGTGAATGAATGTTTATTTTGCCAGAAAATGTCATATCTACAGAATATACAGACTATCTGTCTCCCTATATTATAACCAGGGCCCGTTTGTTCAAAACACCAGTTAGCTTAACGGACTGTTAAATCCTTAACGGACTGTTAAATCCTTAACTGAATGGTTAAAATCTCTGTTAAAACAATTCAGTTAAGGATTTAACAGTCCGTTAAGCTAACGGATGTTTTAAACAACCGGGCCCTGGCATTTTGTGCCTACCCAGTGGTCATGTACCTTTAAAATGGGACCTATCAGTAGCCAATTCACAATTGCAGAATTTTATTTTATTTTTGCATTTACCCTCTATGTCGAAATTGTGTATAAAATGAGCAATTCACAAATCATGTTACATTTTCACAAAAACAAGAAAGCCCAGGCCCCTCCACAATTCTGGAGAGAATGATAGATAGACGATGGTGAGAACCAAAGTTACTACATGTGACAGGACCGATTTCTTTCACAAAAGTTAATTCAAATGTAGATCGAGTAATTAAATATATTGGCCACCACACACCACACATCTGGCAAGTTGCGATCAAACTGATCTGGCTCCAGATCAGGTTATTCAAATTTCAAGGCTGAATATATATTGTTCAGTTCAGTTCTGATTTTTAGATTATCCTTAGCTGACAGGCCGTTAAACACGTAAATAAATAAATTAAATAATACAATCAGGTTTTACCATCGTGTAGGATGATCAGGGTCTACAATGGTTAGGCATTACAGGTAAATAAGCCCAATTTTGTCCAATTGTTTCCCGTATGTAAATTCAGGTTGATAAACTGGGTGGAGACAATTACTGGCGTCTGGGTCTGTTTAATGGCATTTATTGCATAAAATTGGTTTTGCAGTGCATTAACGCTGTGCATTAATCCAAGGACTGAACGTCCTGAATTTCTTCACAGTATGTGTTTGTGGATGACACATAGACTAATGCTTAATCTAGAGTGGAAAGGGTTTCGCAAAAAATAAGTGCGGGAATTTCACAGCAGCAACAACAACAACATATATTTTTGGAAAATTGCAAGATTGTATTCATGCACCGAACCATGCAGTTACGAATTGTGAATAATCGAGTATGGCGGTTAATCGTCGCACTCTTAGACTACGGAAACATTTGCAATAATTATAAATTTAGCACAAAAAAAAGCAAACAAAACATTTATCACACTAAAAAGGTGATCAAGCTAAGTTGTTAGAACTATTGTTTTATGCCGTAAAACACGTGTTTTTAAAAAGTCAATCCGCAAAATATGTGCTGCGACCGACATTAGCTTATTTGCATAAAAGTTGGAAGTCCTCAAATTTGTATGTTGGTCGTATAATTCTTCGCTAGCGCTCGAATAAAACTCATAAAATGATAATACAGGTGCAAAATACCTGATGAGTAACTTATTACACTATGACAGCTTCAATATATAATGTTATGTAATACATAAAATCTGACATATTATGTTGATTTAATATGATATTTATTAAACATGCCGATTGATGTCATAAGAAATGCAGTGATCCTCAGTTTATATATCACATTGTCATTTTCTTCAAAATTGTTTATCCCTTAGACCGCTACACACAACAATTGTCGTCTGCTGTTGCTTTTATATCTTGCCTAATTTCCCAATAAAAACATGGTTTGACAGCACTTCAGAATCATTTCCAATGTAATTGATTCTTAAGTGCTGTCAAAGCATGTTTTAAATTATTCTAAAGTGCTGTCAAAGCATGTTTTTGATGATAAAAATGGAGAATAGAAAATAAACAGCAGACGACAAAAATTTAAGATAGCGGTGTAAGGGTTAACTGCTGTATCAAATTTTGTTGTGTGCCGTTTGTGTCACAACAAAAACATGGTTTGACAGCACTGAATTATTTCCAGTGTGAATGATTCTAAAGTGCTGTCAAACCATGTTTTTATTGAGAAACAATGCATTTAAAAAAAAAACAACAACAACAGCACTATATAATCATTTCCAATGGAAATGTTTCTAAACTGCTGTCAATTTTGTTGTTATTGAGAAAGAATCCAAAATATAAGACAACAGCAGACGACAGTGTTTGTCTCCCACATTCTAATGGTTAATATCAAAGATAAATTAGCTCTGAAACCTTTGAATAAAAATAACTCAATAGCTGAAACCGTTTTTGGGTCTACCGTCCACAATATAGGAAGGTTGGTTTTTAGTCAGACACTTTTTAGTGGAACTGTAAATCTGTCCTACCTTTAACATGTTTAACCCTTAGACTGCTATCTTAATTTTGTTGTCGTCTGCTGTTTATTTTTTCTATTTTCCATTTTTATCATCAAAAACTTGCTTTGACAGCACTTTAGAATAATTTACAACATGTTTTGACAGCACTTCAGAATCGATCATTTCCATTGTAAATGATTCTGAAGTGCTGTCAAACTATGTTTTTATTGAGAAATAAGGCAAGATATAAAAGCAACAGCAGACGACAATTGTTGTGTGTAGCGGTCTAAGGGTTAATACTGTGTCCATTGACATTTTCCTTCATGCATAATATATAGCATGTCTAATGTCTCTACCAGCTATTTTTATGGCAAGGGAAATTGGATTTGTCATACGGTTGGACACAGTTGTTTGGTGTGCTTAAGGCAATCATAGGTTATAAAGATAAACATTGATATTACCGGAAAGACATTCAGATTTACAATTACAAGTCAAATATTGTATTGGAAAAGCCAATATGTTGATTATTGGCTGAACTGACTGTATTGTGTGCCATGACGACTTTGTGGCCTTGTGTTTGTGTGTGTGATTTACCGTGTACAATTGATGGCTAAATATACTTGAATGGTCTATACATACATATATATCTACCAGATGATAATTAACTTTGGCAATGTTGTTAAAATTGTTTCACATTGAAGTTATTTTAATAAATGGAAATGCATACATGTATAATCAATATATTGTTAAATTTGGATTGTAAAAATAAAGTGCATGGAATGTTAGATCATGAGTCAGTCAATGGGTGTCATTACATAATATATCTACCAGATGATAATTAACTTTGGCAATGTTGTTAAAATTGTTTCACATTGAAGTTATTTTAATACATGGAAATGCATACATGTATAATCAATATATTGTTAAATTTGGATTGTAAAAATAAAGTGCATGGAATGTTAGATCATGAGTCAATGGGTGTCATTACATTTTTCTCCTGGAATATGTTAAATAGTGTTTCCTGGGGGCCGTTTTACTAAACTTTGTACGACTAAAATATTCGTAAGTGCAAAATTATGATTGTCTGTAAATTTCAAATTAACAATGTTTTCTTGTAAACAATTATTGGATTTACATTTATTGAGCATAGGCTGCATATGCAGCCTATGCTCAATAAATGTAAATCCATCAATTGCATTTTCCAGACGATCTTAAATTTGCACTTACAAACATTTTGCACTAAACGGCCCCTTGAACTGTATTGGTGGGCTAAAATTAAACATCACTTCATACCAGTTATCAATTCCTGGAATAATATTGTGTATACGTTGTGGTCGGCCACTCATTGAAAATATCTCGGTGACGTTATCGTTTCATGGCAAAATTAACCCATACACCACTATCTTAATTTTTTGTCGTCTGCTTTTCTATTTTCCATTTTTATCATCAAAAACATGCTTTGACGGCACTTTCGAATAATTTACAACATGCTTTGACAGCACTTTAGAATCATTTCCCTGAGCAGACTGCAGATATAGACGCAACCGAGTTATGAATACCATAAGTTGCATTTCGCCGTCAAATATAATGTTTCTCAATAGTTTAAAGGTGCATGCCCACTCAGTAGGCACAAACTGTTCTTTATATCAGAGACATCATCTGAGATATTTTTTGGCAAAATAAACATTAATTCACCATTACCCCATGTAGTGATTGGCATTGTTAAACAATTTATATTTAGATGTAAATTTCCACACTGATATCAGGGGCGATAACCGTGTTTCCTTAAAATGTTAACGGACATTACTATTTATTCTCTGTATTTATTTTTGATGTTCAATGATCAATCATACTTTATAATCTGTCGAAAATATTATTTTTTTAGGAGACGCAGTTAATTAGTATAAATAATTAAAAAAATATGCCTTATTTGCTTATGAAAATAGCCTGATACCACAGCGCGTGACTATCAGTAAAATAAATATTACTAAATGATTATATCTGTATAGCAGGCACTCATAATTTTTAGACCTGGTGGAATAGTAACACAATTATACATTTATTTAATTCCTATAAAGAACATTTTGTGCCTTACTGAGTGGGCATGTACCTTTAAATGGTTTATTTGTCTGTACATGCAATTACAATTGCTGGGCCAAAATCAATTTGGAATTTTAACCACTGGTATAATTTTATAAATTCTTCATTTCTGAAATGGTGTGTAAAAGCAGTATTCAAAACATTTAACCCTTAGAATGCGGGAAACAAAAATTGTTGTCTGCTGTTGTAGTCAGAAACCTTTCCATTGGAAATGATTCTTAAGTGCTGTCAAACCATGTTTTTATTGAGAAATTATAAAGGCAAGATATAAAAGCAACAGCAGACGACAATTGTTGTGAGTAGCGGTCTAAGGGTTAAACAGTTCTGTTCATGTCTGTGACCTCGTGTGTTAGATCAGTATTGAAAGCCGGTAATCGTTCAATGCCATGATGCCAACAAACGGAGATGGACTACCTCTGTTGTTGCCAAACATCATCAATCAGCCGAGCTACAATTCTCACTCACATTTCTCTCGATGTGCCCAATTTCTGCCGGATATTTTACCTCAGGTATGAATGGTGTAACAGTTACATGTACGTGATTTGGTGCCAGTGGTGACATTGTAAAATAATTCCCCTCCATGCATGGCCACAGATTTTGAACGACATAGTAAATCGATCAAGTAGTCAATCAACCGACCAACCGACCGACCCGACCGACCGACCCGAACGAACGAACGAACGAATGAACGAACAAACAATCAACCAATCAATAATGACCGAGTAATTGGATGTGTCATAAGCCGCATTTCCAGAATCAGTCGCTATGCTATATCATGTATATCAAACATTTAAATGGTTTATTTTCTTCCTGACAATTTTTTTCGTTTCTCAACCAAAGTGTATGTCGAGACAACCATTTGACGATTTAAATGAGTGTATTAACATATACTTTGGATTAGCAACAACAAAAATATTTATACCCATAGATTTTTTTCCGCATGCAAAGTGATAAATGTGAGAAAGGTCAGGTCACTCAGAACTCATGCCACTCGTGTGAACCCCTATGCTCATCACGTCTCTCCATGTTCTCTAACCTGATTGGGGGCTGTTTATGGGCCCTGGCCAGCTAGCTGTCTATGTATTCTCCCTCATCAGATCATCTCTCCGTCCGTCCACCGACCACCTTTTATGGGCCCTGTCACCTCTCTATGTGGTTGTCACAGCGTCTCTCCGTCCGTCCACCGACCACCTTTTATGGGCCCTGTCACCTCTGTGGTTGTCACAGCATCTCTCCGTCCGTCCACCGACCACTTTTTATGGGCCCTGTCACCTCTCTATGTGGTTGTCACAGCATCTCTCCGTCCGTCCACGACCACCTTTTATGGGCCCTGTCACCTCTCTATGTGGTTGTCACGCCATCTCTCAGTCAGTCTACCGACCACATTTTATGGGCCCTCTCCATCCGTCCACCGACCACCTTTTATGGGCCCTGTTGCCTCTATGTGGTAGTCACGCCATCTCTCCTTCTGTCCACAGGTTCAGAACGACCTGCGCCAGCTGCGGGAGAACATCGTGAAGGGAGATGGGAAGACAATCAGCATCGAGGAGCTGGAGCACGCCCTCTCCAAGACCGAGAAGGGGCTCCAGGTTCGTACGTTACTGTGGGCTATTAAATGGTAGAGCATAGGATTTCAATAATAGAGGTTGTGAGTTCAATCCCTAGGCATGAAGAAATCTATTCATAGTACATGCACAGGTTGAAGTAACGGACCGAGGTCTATAAATACATTAAATATGCCTAAGAGCATCAATAAATAAAGAAAAAAAATAAGCTAAAATTTTGTTGTTTACTCCCTCCATATATATACTCCATCTATTGATGGAGTATATGGAGGGAGTAAAAAAATAATTTGTTAGCTTATTTTTTTTTCTTCATTTATTGATGCTTTTAGGCATATTTAACGGATTTATAGACCTCGATCCGTTACTTCAACCTGTAAGTACATGTATTTCTATCTCACTTGTCTTTCAGATGAGATTTTAAACAGGTCCTGTCTCTATATGACCATAGTTGCTGCTGGGATGTTAAACGCATTCACTTTCACTTTTTTTTATACATTGCTATATTAACATGGATCAACTTGTTTGTTCATTGACCATTCCAAGGTGATACCCTTGCTGTCGTGTGTCTTAAATTATCTTTCACTGTGTAAAGTTTTGTCCTCTCCAAGACAAAGAACCATTGGTGTCTAGGTGGGTACATTCATCATTTCATGGCTACACATGCATGGCTTTGTAGTCTAAGACATAGAGAGTGTCTAGTTGAGGGAGCTTATACTGAATTCAATTGTGTCTATAGTAGTGGGTGGGTGAGGTATCGTTCTTGAATGGGACATTTTCTAGGTCTGAGGTCTGGAGTTTTCAAATTGTAAATTTTGTAAACGTATTTCATGATATTACGCAGATGTCCGAAGGTACAAAATCACATGGTGTGTCTCATATATTGTCTGTTCATGAGTGTATATGCCTTGAATACATGCTCTAACCAGACACCCGCGGGACCTTCCAGGGTGTCTGGTTTAGAGAGGGCCACTGTATTCACTATTCATCATTGCCTCGCCATGTTCATAACTATGGTTGTCATACACAATGTTTATACCGAATGGCCGACAACTTGTGCAAGACAACTTCATGCTAGCCTAGTTCTGTCGGATGGGGACTTAAATAGTCGATCCTGACATGCAAGGTCATCGAGCTAGTACTGTTGTTAAATCAAAGCATTTACATTTACAAAGTTTATCAGTAAGTCATGTATCATTGTCATTATTGTTATCATTAGTAGATTTCATCAAAATTGCAAAGTATACTTATCTAGCAAAGTATACTTTGAGGGAGTAATAATTTATTTTTCCCGAAATACGTTATTTCCTATAGAACTAACGACTGCATGTATTTGATGATTAAAAGTATGCAGAATTATTATACTGAATTTATTACATTATCACAGCCAAATTGGCAGTGATAATGTAATAAATTCAGTATAATAAAAATTAATAAATTTATCATAAAATTGAAAATTTCTCCCTCAAAGTATGCTTTGCTAGATAAGTATACTTTGCAATGTTAGTGAAATAGGCTACTGAAAAAGTGAGAATAAGGTACAATAGATCATTTATTTAGCAATCTGGATTAGTGGCAGTCTCCAAGGCCATAGCTATATTTTTCCAATTTTAACATGGAGCACAACATTTCATAGTCCATACTACAGCCCCAGTGTACTTTGCAATGTTGGTGAAATAGGCTACTGGTGTTTAATTTTCTTATAAATTTATTGAATATCTCAGGTACAGTGGCGCCTCTCTAAACCAGACCCCAAGAAAGCACCTGTGATCTTATTTTTATGAGTTTCTTGGTTATTTATCTGAGGTGATAATTTCTGTTCGTGATCGCATAGCACTCACCTCCCAGGGTGTCCGGTTTAGAGAGGTTTTGCTGTATTACTGCACTTGTGGCATGCTGTAATTTCAACGGCAATGTAGGTCACTTGTAATTGGTTCATTTACTGAATTATGTATTCATCACCCATGGCCTGTGCTTACACTAGTAAGTATTATGAGAATTTACTTTTTTATCCTGCTCGAAATCAGGATGTTTGATTGGCTGAGACTCAGCTCTGCTTGCTTTCAAGTACAGGTATTTTTACAACTCGAAAGTTGGGTAAGCATTTGCAAAAACATGTAGTTTGTTTTCATGTATTGCGTTTTTCAAACGGGTTAATTCTCTATTAATATTGTCGACATAACAATCTGAAATAATATTTTAAAATTGTTTTTGTGTACATTATTTGATTTTATGTTAACCCTTAACAATTGTCGACTGCTGTTGCTTTTATATCTTGCCTTATTTCTCAATAAAAACATGGTTTGACAGCTCTTCAGAATCATTCATGTTGAAAGCATGTTGTAAATTATTCTAAAGTGCTGTCAAAGCATGTTTTTGATGATAAACATGGAAAATAGAAAATAAACAGCAGACGACAAAAAATTGAGATAACGGTGTAAGGGTTGATGTTATATTTCTGAGAAGATTTCTGAAAAACTGTATGCCATGCTTTGTGTCTTTCTTCAAACAATGATTTGTCAACCTTATGAACCACTTTCAACAAACGTGACTGTATCAGTGAATTAGGTATTACATTCTGCATGTTTTGTCGGCCTTATTTCCAGAACCGGGCGGAGCAAATGCTGGGTCACCTGAACAACCAGGTACAGACCCTGCCCAGTGCCGACACCATTCAGCCGCCCGGCTTCGTTGGCATGGAAACCGTGTGGGACATGCGGCCTCAGCAACGGGCATCACACATGGAGCCAAGCCATGCACCACGGTATGTACCGGGGCCGCAGCATGTCCACTTTGGAGTAGGTTCCACTGTAATAAAAAATACATATATAGTTATAGTTAACATATTGAATTTTTAAGAAATTTCTGTCTGTTTTACGAAACCTGCCCAAATTTTACGGCCATATAAACAATGCAAAAACAGTGGATTTTTTTTTCGATAATTTAAGAATGAGCATTCTTTTTATTTCGTGAAATTTGGTCCAATATTGTTTCAATTACAAAAAATTGATTTCTCTCTCTAATTTAACATGGGGGGGGGGGGGAAGGAGGTGGAGTAGCTGAGGGAGCAGTCAAAAAACAAACAAAAATGGAAATTGCTTCCAAAACCTGGATAGATAGCGTGGAAATGATCAAACTAAGAAAACAAAAGTTAAATTTTGAAAATCAGTCCACTATTTCTGAAATTAGAATATTTTTCCCCATGTTAAATCCCCATAGCATTTTCACTCTGTGAATTTTTGTAATTGGGCCTATGGGTTATGTGACTAGTGTAATCCCAGATCGTCCTGCGCACCCGTGCAGTTTGATCAGGGCCTGCACCGTTCACCGTTCCATCACTGAAACATGCATTATGCTTTTAACTAGCATACTTCACTAATATCAGGCTTCAGTGGTGTGCTATTTGATCAAGAGCTACACTAGTCACAAATCCCATAAACCCCATTTCTCCAGTCACAACCACTGATATTAATTAAACACAGGTAGAAGTTGCGACAACCCACCATTTCATCAATGAAACACCCGTCATTCTAACAAGCAATATACAACATCATTATCAGGCTACATAAGTGTGTTGTGCATTATAATCTACACTGGTCACAAAACCCTCTACCCCATTTCTCCAGTCACATCCACAGGCTCCAGATAAGCTGTGTATTTGCTTAAATACCCAATTGAAATTGCCAAAAAAAATTTGAAATCAGAAGTAGCAAGTATCAAAAAGCAATACTTTATCATGCTGCAGAAAACTATAAACAGACCACAAATATAGCATATTTTTCGTATTTTCCATGAAAAAACATCTTGGTATGTCATTAGAATTGTCTCCAAGGAGACAATTCTAATGAAATACCAAGACATGTTTTCATTTCGAAGCAAACTATTCAATAATTGCGGTTTGTTTATGTGTAAACAGTAGTGTGATTTTATTTTACCCAATTAAAATTTTGAAATACCCAATTGCTTCAGAAATGATGGAGTAACAATACTCAATTACTAATTCCTTATCTGGAGCCCTGCATCCACACATATTGTGTTAACCATCTCAGAGAGAAGTTGCGACAGCCCCAGCCTCCAGGAGCCCTCCTCCCATACAGGAAAGGGGAGACATCCCAACTACAAGGGCTCACCCCGGGACAGCAGGCGAAACAGAGCCAGACGATGCGGGTCGTGTTTAACCCGCACAGTCAACAGAACCGCAGCACCCTCAACGAGAACTTTGGTATCCAGCTGCCCCTGATCCCACAGAGGCGGGAACAAAAGGTAGGACTTGTCATGGTACAGTCTACATTCACAGAGCTCCAGTAGCCTATTCATCAACATTGCAAAGTATACTTTACTAGCAAAGTATACTTTGAGGGAGTAATCATTTATTTTTCCTGAAATGCATTATTTCATATAGAACTAACAAATGCATATATTTCATGATTAAAAGTATGCAGAATTATTATACTGAATTTATTACATTATCACAGCTAAATTGGCACATTGCTGTGTATTTTCACATTGCTGTGAGTATTTGGTACTCCCACTTTTAATAATCAATGTGTATTCTGCTAAAATATGAAAGTAAAATACGCCAATACGCACCTTATCTGGAGCTCTGACACTCATTACCTCGAACTCTAGTAAGTCACACAACAGGTAACTGAGTCAAATTCTTCGTACGAAGTACATGTTTTCCTGTATAATAACTGTTTCGTTAACTCAAACTATTTTTCTCAGGCCATATGACTTTGATTAAATGAGTGTAGACTGTATATCCTTATGCCCTAGATAATTTAGCCAAAATATACCTTATAAGAAAGTATACTTTGAGGGAGAAATTTTCAATTTTGTGATAAATTTTTATTATACTGAATTTATTACATTATCACAGCCAAATTGGCTGTGATAATGTAATAAATTCAGTATAATAAAAATTAATAAATTTATCATGTCTTGTAAAATGTTCTTAACTGTGTAACGGAAAACTGGTGAAAACATTTGTGGCTGTGACTGGAGACATGGGACTTATGTGATTTGTGACCAGTGTAGCTCCTGATCAAATGTCACACTCCTGTCACCGGATAACGATCTATATTGCTTGTCAGAAGCATGACTGGTGTTTCATTTCTGGAATGGCGAACAGTGCACAGGCATAGGAACTTTCCGGATTAATCCGGAAATCCAGATTTGAGGTCCCAGGGACCACTTTTGTGGCGATTCTTTTATTTTCCCCAGCGGAATCCCTGTTATACATGTACTTACTTCTTGTTGCAATTATTATTTTAAATTGAAATGGATTATGTTACCAATTTTTCCTAATTATAGCATATTTTTTCAGGGGAAAATGTGATCTATTTAATGCTAAATATACCTCAGAATGAAGCACAGAGCATCAAGAATTGAAACAAAATTATGGGGGGGGGTGGTGGGGGGGGGGGGGGGGAGCATGCCCCCAGACCACCCTAGCAAATCGCAGCGCAATCTGCTGCTCAAATAAATTTTCAGGATTGGGGATAGTGTTCCACTCCCATGTTTGAGTGCCGGATCAGACTGTGCGGATGCACAGGCTGATCTGGATCTACACTGGTCGCGAAACACATAAGCCCTATTTCTCAAGTCACAGCCACATTTAGGTTGTGTTTCCATTTCGGATGAACCAGCTTTTGTTTTGTTAGGCTGCTACTCAAGTAACGTTTGTTGACTGCCCACTTATCTACATGGCCTGTAATACTATACTCTCTACATTGCAGCCGCCACCCAAGCCTTTACTGGGAGGGACCATCGAACCTCTGGCCGTCCTGCCCAAGGCCAACCGAGTGGACGCCCAAGTACGTCAACTAACCATTAGTTTCAGCGGTATCCATGGCAACTCTAATTTTGATACTCCACTAATAATTCTTTTTTTGTATTTCAATTTTTAATTCTCTTTGTTATATATAATACATACATGTACATACACAATGTTTACAATGCATTTGTTCACAAAATGTTAAACAATTTATGAAGATAAACAGTGTTTTGTGTCTTAGTATATGTGACATGTAACAACGAGTTTTTATTTTGATGATGTGAGTGGTGGTGTGAGTATAAATGGGTGTGTGGGCTGGGTCTCGGTTTAAAAAAAAAGGGGGGATACTATTTTTGGCATTGTATATATATATGTGTGTGTGTGCGTATAAAAAAACTAATTTGTAGGTACTTTGGCAAATTTTAGTTTAAGCGAAAATCATTCCATTTTGCATTAAATTGCATCAATTTATCTTTCATTGTCGCGATTTTTTTTTCAATCAGGATTGTTTTTTGTAAATACATATTAAACGAGTTTAGTACAGTGCGACCCCGTTAGTACACGCTTCACTATAACACGATTTCGGTTAGTACACGGTTGTGCCTTGGCTCCCGAATTTTTTGCCTATTTGTATATCAAAATCGTGTTAAATTTGTAACACGAATATTGTCAGAAATCGTGTTAAATTTGCGATTCTTTCCCAAATTAGACCCAAAATGGACGAATATTTATTTATTTTTTTTATTTTATTTTTTTATGGACGCATAGCCTCCTTTTATCTCACCGATGTGAATGTAAATTAATCCGAGCAAACTGGGAATAAGATCAATTATTGGTCCCAGTAACAAAGCAGTGCTAATTGTTATGTGCTCGATTTCATTTTTCCGGCATGCGTTCGCGCTCACCATTGGTGGAATATTAATTAGGTGTAAAGGCTGACCAATCGGAGATCGCGTATCAGTCGCGCAGATTAACTCGACCCAGATTAACTAAATTGTTACATGTTACAGCACTGCCCACGCCCCGGCGCATGTACACAAATGTGTATGTGACAACTGGCCTTGTTTCGCTACGTCATAATTGAGCCAGTGCATGAGATAATCAACTTTATTATATAACTGAGATTATCGCCGAGAATGATTTGACTTTTTTCTGCAAATATATCGGAAAGTTGATAACATTTTCAGAGCAAATGCGTAATAATTACTAATTTAATATTCATCAACATTCGGTATCGTTTACAGAAAATCAGATTCATCTTCGTCGAAAATCTCACGTGATAAGCCTGATTACCTCATGAACTGGCGCAATATTATAACACGTCGTGCAAAACATGTCTATACAGGTCTGTGGTGTTGAAAGGGTTAACTCTGTGCGTACTCAAACCCACAGGTGGAATAGTCGGACGTGTGACACAAAGAAAATGACCATTACAAAAATATCCATTACCCCACCCACTTGATCTCGTTCTATTATTAACGTCATGTACAGTACGATACCAGGTGGGTGGGATAATGGGATTTTTTTAATAGGCATTTATTTTGGTGTCATAGGTCCGAGTCTTCCACCTGTGCTCACCATAGGAGTAAACACAGATTGCAACGCATGAGCTTGTCACGTGACGTTGCAGCTGATGGAACAGGATATCGGTCATTGGCCTTGGGTCATTGCGTCATCGAATGATCTACACGCGTTTACTACACTTTTTTCTACACGCGTTTACAATAATGGATTGCACGGACCTGCGTAGATCTACATTCTACATGAACATGATGAATAAATAAAACATGACGTTAACAATTCTTGGATTCAATATATTTATTATATGCGAAGATAACAGTGAAAACTTATGGCATATTATAGGCATTGGCGACGTCGTTCATTTGCAGCCACAGTGTACAGTGTACATGTACTTTTTGTTGACATTATGATGCGTCTTGGGCGAGAACGGATATAGCACGGTTCGGATAAGCAACACGGAAGGTTGTATGTCGCCGGACTTCCGTGTACTAACGGGGTCGCACTGTATTGGCAATATTGAGCAACATTTACATTTGAAGATAAAATATTTTGCTAGAAGGATAATGAAATTGATTAGAACTGACTTTTGTTTGGATACTACGTTAATATTACAAAATGAGATGTTTTCGTAGTTTAGATTCGTATTGTAATTTAGTTTCGATTTCAATAGTTCATCTATTTCCGACCAAAAGGTTTGGATAGTTTGACATTCCCAAAACATATGTTTATTTGAGTCTACGTTCATATTTACAAAATTCACACACATTTGATGGTTTCAAGTTACATGCAAATAGGAAGGAGTTGTTTGGTATTTATTCTCATTAGGTATTTGTACTGGAATGCTCTTAGTTTTGTGCTAATAGTACTTTTGATAGGTGATATAAAATATTTGCTTCCATTCAACATTTTGAATATTTAATTCATTTTCCCATTTAACGGTGTGTTTTAGTATAGGTAATTGCATTGCATTGATTTGTTTGTCATATAGCATTTCTTATTAGCTGTTTTATTTTTCAAAAGTTTTGAAATTAGATATTCCAGGTGTGACTGTGTTAATACTTTCTGTTCTAAGTGTTTCTTTCCATTCGTCTTTAATATTACCTATTAGTCTGAAGTACTTTAAAAAATAAAATCTCCATTGTTCAAATTGTACAAATCTTTCAGTTCATTAAATGTATAGAAGTGTGTTGTTCTGTAATCGTAAATATTTTTTATATACATTATCCCTTTATGTACCAGTCTTTATAAAACAGTGTATTATTGTTGTTTTGTTTGATATTAGTATTATGCCATAATATTTCATCAGCTATGACAGGATGTTTATGTCTGTAGTTAATTTTACTCCACGATGTAACAATCTCACCTAAAAAAGTATACTTTTTGATTATCAGTTTTGCATCAACTTGATTAAAATTGCATTTGAACAGTAAATCACCACCATGCTTGTTCAGTTCATTGTTATAGGCTGTTTTCCATTGATTTTGTGATCCCTTTAATCTTTTTATCCAAGATGCTTTTTGTCGCGCCCGCTTGCGGACAGCGCGATATAGTCGGCACTTTGGTGTACGTACGTACGTGTGTCCGGTTAATGTTTTTGGTTAAGTTGTTTGGTTAAGTTTTTTGGTTAAAGTTTTTGGTTAAGTTCTTTGGTTAAAGTTTTTGGTTAAATTTTTTGGTTAAGTTTTTTGGTTAAGTTTTTTGGTTAAGTTTTTTGGTTAAAGTTTTTGGTTAAGTTTTTTGGGTAAAGTTTTTCGTTATACTATATCTCTGCAACTTCTTTGCCCATTACCTTGAAACTTCACATGGGTGTTTATCATCATCTATATTTTCATTCTACCCCCCTCCCGTGCGGTCCCTGTGCCCAATGTCAAGGTCAAATTACTTCGAAGTTTTTGGTTAAGTTTTTTGGTTAAAGTTTTTGGTTAAGTTTGGTTAAAGTTTTTGGTTAAGTTTTTTGGTTAAGTTTATTGGTTAAAGTTTTTGGTTAAGTTTTTTGGTTAAAGTTTTTCGTTATACTATATCTCTGCAACTGCTTTGCCCATTACCTTGAAACTTCACATGGGTGTTTATCATCATCTATATTTTCATTCTACCCCCCTCCCGTGCGGCCCCTGTGCCCAATGTCAAGGTCAAATTACTTTGAAGTTTTTGGTTAAATTTTGTTCGCGCCCGCTTGCGGAAAGCGCGATATAGTCGGCACTTTGGCGTACGTACGTACGTACATCCGGTTAAAGTTTTTGGTTAAAGTTTTTCGTTATACTATATCTTTTTTTCTTAGTGTCCATGCCTCGCCACAAGGCGTGACATGCAGGCCACGGCCATCTAGTAATGAATGCAAAAAGGCGTGAATATTTATCATTTTTAATCCACAATTTTCGTAGTTTTGAATAATTGTTTTTCTACATATTTTATCAGGTTTTCCATCCCAAAGAAAGTCGTACATATATGTATTAATTTCTTTAATGATTTCATCGGAAGGATTTTCTAGTACTGTTAGCGGATACACCAGTTTAGGGAATGCAAACGTTTTTAATACGCTATTTTTTCTATTAGTGTTAGGTTCCATCTTTTCAGCTATTAAGGCAGTTCTGGAATGACTTAATTTTTGGGGTGTTTAGATTTAGTATTTGCAGTTTTGTTTTATCGTTTGTAAAAGTTATTCCTAAAGTAGAGGCTTGTTCATTGGACCATGTATATAAGTTATTGTTGCACCATTTATTATTGTTATATCTAGTTACTCCCAATTTTAAAATAGTACATTTTCCTTTGTTTAATTTCAACCCAGATACATTTGCAAAGTGTTCTAATGTACTAACAAGTTCTTTAAACGATTGTTCTGTTCCATCAAGTGTGAAGCTTGCATCGATCATCTGCGAAAAGTGTTTGTTTTATTTCTTCCCCACCAAAAAATTTACCTTTAATATTTGTATTACTGCTAATTTTGCGTGACAATAGTTCTATGCATTGAATGAAAATGTATGCTGATAAAGGACAGCCTTGTCTGACGCCTTTTTTAACATTAAAGAAACTGGATAAATGACCGTTATTTGTGATACAGCTTTTAGCATCTTTGTAAAATAGCTCTACCCATTGAATTAGCGAGTTGCCAAAGTTGAGATGCTTTAGACATTTAATTATAAAGTTATGGCTTAGACTATCGAAAGCTTTTTGAAAGTCTGCACAAAATATCATTCCCATTTTATTGTTCTCATTTGTGTCATCAATTATTTCCATAAAGGTTCTTACATTTTCTCCAATATATCTTCCTTTAATGAACCCTGTCTGGTTAACATTTATCAAGATGTTCAATACTTTTTTTATTCTGTTAGCTATTACCTTTGTTGCAATTTTATAGTCAACGTTTAAAAGTGATATCGGTCTCCAGTTTTCAATAAAGAGTGTATTATTGTCCTTTTTTGGTAATAGAGTAATTATGCCTTGTTTTTGGAGCTCCGTTAGCGTTCCATTTGCATACGAGTAATTTTGTCGCGTGACACGTGCATTCTTGTACATTCCGGATTTCTGTATATTTGTGATGTGTGGTACTGTGTTGTATTGTTGTGCGTACTATTGATTTCACATACCTGTGATTCCACATACCTGTGATTCCACATACCTGTGATTTCACACACCTGTGACTTTTACATACCTGTGATTTAGCATGTACATTTGCCATGTACAATGTGCGTGTAATAACGGGGCTTATGTTGTATTGGTGGAAATACGTTTATGCGTGTCCTTTTTGTGGATTTAAATATACGTCCATTTTATGAGCAATGTTTTACTGATGTCACGCCATATTTGCCACAGACTATGCATGTGTGTGGTAGAGAACTCGTTGACTGCGTGTGCTGGTTTCGCTAGGGAAAAGACCCCTTTTGGTATTACGGACGTCCACTATCCGTGCGCGGCCGAGTTTGTCTGCGTGTCAGTTGTTCACCAGATAGGGGACCTTCTGTAGGTGAAGCCAGTATATAGCGCAGACCATACCATGGTCTGCCCTGTTATGTATGCTACGGGTTAGTGTTTCAGCATAGCCTGGTACTGGCCAACACGGATATATCAGATCCCATACTGGTGATGCTTTGTGTCGTGATATTTCCGTAAATGACCACGATATTTGAGTTTAGTATGTGCTACGCTCTCATCTGAGTGTACAGCCCGTAGTATCGAGATGGACGGGTTTGGCGGGGCCAAATAGCGACCCTCGTATGGCGAGACCAGTCGAGTCCATTTCGCATTATGAGATCTGGGTCTATAGTGTGCAGATTTATGGTAGTGTGGGATATACCATGTTGGATGGTATTTATTCCATGAGGGCTGTACACTAGTTTGGTTGAATTTATGGCGTGGGAACATATATTTATGCCAAATATAACCCACGGGTGAAATGGCAAAAGCCATGGTTTGGTAATATTTTATGTGAGATGTCGAACGAGGGGTAGGCATATTCATTATTCCGTGCGTGATTTCACTGGTGCGTATATAAGCGATGTCTCGCAATGTGTTGTTGGGACACATATTTTCTGGTAGCAGAAGGATAGTACTGTATTCACCAGTGACACAGAGGATTTTGGTATGTACCCTACACATTTTATTTCAGCTGTGATTGCGCCGTTGTTCGATTCCCGTTTTAGTCCGTTGTGCATCCTGTCTGTCTGTCTGTGCGTATTCATCCAGTAATTGGAGGCTCATTTCATTTTGTAACCTCTTCAGATTGCTCCAGCGAGCCACATTGGACGTTTTGGTCCACTCGTTGAGGGCAGACCCCAGTCAGTGCAGAGTACCAGGTCGTCCGAGTGTCCGTACGTCTGTCTGGCGCAGTGTGTGTAGCAGCTCCGGGTACAGGCCTGTATAGAGCAGTGTGTGATTGCTACATCGCGTTCAGCAGACAGTCACAGCCATAGATTAGTGAAGTGAAACACCATACACATATATATATTATATACCACCACCGAGTTGAATGTCACCCATGTGAAACTTTTCCCGGCGTCTTAGCCAACGTGATAATCGCCATTTGTATTATATCGGAACTTTACATCCGGGTCTACACTTCGGTATTACAACCATTGATTCACCATGGATACTTTTACATCCGGTCCACCACTCCGGGTTGCTACAGTCTAGTGATACCATAGGAACTTTACATCTGGTCCACCACTTCCGGAAATAATACTTCGCGACAGTCTACCTTTGGAACTTTACTTCCGGTACCAGCTTCCGGAACATTATCGTTATTGACTACCATGTGATGTAACCACATCCGGCTTTGACTTTGACATTCATACTTTGGAAATACATTGCATAGGCAATACATATGTATACTTTGATAGTGTATGGTAATACTCCTATCATGGCATATCATGGCTAAGGGATTGTAGTAAGACTACATATCTTGTTTATGGATTAATCCACTTGAAGTTGGATAAAGTTGGATTATAGCCATATTGTTGACTAGACCTCATACTGCGGGTGAGGCAGACCTTGGGACCTTGATACTCAGAGGTTACCACTATCTATTGAGATACGCCAGCACTGGGGTAGCTCAGATGATTGTCATTTGTCCTCCAATGTTCGTTCTGCCATGTTGTACTTGTATGTTATTTCACTTTGATTAGCGATCATCAAAGTACTTGTGCATTCATACTATTGTCCATACGGGACCATTGAGATACCACATACTGAGTTTATTCGTCTATAGCTTTTAAGTTGCGAAAGTATAACAGTCGATTGGCTTACAACCTTGTAATTGAATAGTATCATGCACCATACAGTGATGTTCGCATATCAATGTATCATGTATTCCTGTGTGTTCCCCATGTAATATAGTGTACATTATAAGTGATTAAGTGACTACGTGTACTTATCTACTCTAGCCTATCCCTTACACTTCAACTGCATTGTTACCACTTTTCGTTCGTCAGATCAAGCTATATTGGCCATTACGTCATAACAATTGAAGTATACTTGGTTCATATGATAATAGGGGAGACAAATTTGTCTGGATCATTCCTGACCTTGGTAATGACCTTGACAAATTTATCGAGTTGATATAATATTGCTTTATATCATTCCAGTATAGTTTATAAAATTCTGCTGTTAAACCATCGGATCCAGGACTTTTCATGTTTTTCATTTCTTTTAAAGCTAATTGACATTCGTATTCGTTTATGATACCGTCACATGATTGTTTATCATCGTCATTTAGTTTATGTTTTGTCGATTTTAAAAAGCTACTATCATCATTATCCAAGTTCAAGTCCTCGCTATAAATACCTTCGTAATAATCTTTAACATGATTCAAAATATTGGCATGGTCTGTTTCGATGTTATTCTGTATGTTTAGCTGTTTAATTGTTCGTTCTTCTGATTGTTTTTTCTCCATGTTTGAGAAATATTTTTTTTTTTATTTTCAGCACCTTCCACCCATTCAGCTTTTGATCTCAGGAAAAGTATTCCTTTTGTTTTTTCTTCGTTTATGTTCTAAATTGAGTTTGTCTGCCACATCTTGATTGGTTGGGTTTTCAGTTATTTGTTTTTCCAATTGTCGAATTGTTTTTTTTATTTTAGTTTCTTCCTCCCTTTGTTTCTTTTTTGGTTTACAAGAGTATTTGATTGCTTCATTTCGAATTGAACCTTTTATTAGCTCCCACATCATGTTTGGGTTACACCCGTTATCATTGGTAGCAGTTTTGTGTATTGTATCTTTTATTTTTTGTTTAAATTCATTTTGTAGTAGTAAACTATTATTTAATTTAAAATAGCCACTTCCTTCCCCCTGACTGTTGGCATAAATTCAAATTTAAAGTAATTGTCGAATGATCTGAAAGAAATCCGGAAATTATGTCGCATTCTATGACCATATTTAGCATATTCGCTGTTATAAGAAAGTAGTCTAATCTACAAAATATGGGTGGTTTGTGGTTAGAATGCCACGTGAATCGTTTTTTGTCTGGATGTCTGACTCTCAATATATATATAAATCATTGTGTTGATAATATCGTTTATTTTTGCGAACAACTTTTCTATATGTAACAGTATTTCCATTAATTTGTCGACTTCGAAATTGAGTACATTGTTGAAATCCCCTCCTATAACCATACTTTCACTGTTATTCTCTAAAATTAATTGTCCTATTCTTGAGAAAAATGTTACGTCATCATCATTTGGTCCATATATATTTAATAATATTATTGTTGTATCGAATAATTTAATTTTTAGCTCGACTATTCGAAGAATAAGTAGAGGTTACGTTGTCACCCCGGCGTCGACGTCGGCGTTGGCGTCGGCGTCACCGTCACGCCATGATTAAGGTTTTTAGTCAAGCTTGTATATGGAATACTACTGGCCCTACACCCACCATACTTGGACAACTTCATCTCCTAGTGATGTACATCAATAACCCCTGATCTATATTTGACCTTCACCTACATTTCCTCTTCAATTACTTAGTTAATTCTCTTTGGTTAAGGTTTTTAGTCAAGCTTGTATATGGAATACTCCTGGCCCTACACCCACCATACTTGGACAACTTCATCTCCTAGGGATGTACATCAATAACCCTTGATCTATATTTGACCTTGACCTACATTTGACCTTGACCTACATTTCCTCGTGAATTACTTACTTAATTCTCTTTCTTTAAGGCTTTTAGTCAAGCTTGTAGATGGAATACTCCTGGCCCTACACCAACCATACTTTGACAACTTTATCTCCTAGTGATATATATCAACAACCCCTGACCTATATTTGACTTTGACCTACATTTAACCTTGAATTACTTAGTTAATTCCCATTGGTTAAGGTTTTTAGTCAACCTTGGTTAAGGTTTTTAGTCAAGCTTTCTACATGGAATACTATTGTGCATACAGACACCATACTTGGACAACCTTTTCTCATAGTGATGTACATCAATAACCCCTGATCTATATTTGACCTTGACCTACATTTCCTCTTGACTTACTTAGTTAATTCTCTTGGTTAAGGTTTTTAGTCAAGCTTGTATATGCAATACTACTGGCCCTACACCCACCATACTTGGACAACTTTATCTCCTAGTGATGTACATCAACAACCCCTGACCTATATTTGACCTTGACCTATATTTCCTCTTCAATTACTTACTTAAGTCACCTTGGTTAAGGTTTTTAGTCAACCTTGGTTAAGGTTTTTGTCGCGCCCGCTTGCGGAAAGCGAGATATAGTCGGCACTTTGGCGTACGTGTGTCCGGTTAAAGTTTTTGGTTGAGTTGTTTGGTTCAGTTGTTTGGTTAAGTTGTTTGGTTAAGTGTTTTGGTTAAAGTTTTTGGTTAAGTTCTTTGGTTAAAGTTTTTGGTTAAGTTCTTTGGTTAAAGTTTTTGGTTAAGTTTTTTGGTTAAGTTTTTTGGTTAAAAGTTTTTGGTTAAGTTCTTTGGTTAAAGGTTTTGGTTAAGTTTTTTGGTTAAGTTTTTTGGTTAAAGTTTTTCGTTATACTATATCTCTGCAACTGCTTTGCCCATTACCTTGAAACTTCACATGGGTGTTTATCATCATCATCTATATTTTCATTCTACCCCCCTCCCGTGCGGCCCCTGTGCCCATTGTCAAGGTCAAATTACTTTGAAGTTTTTGGTTAGATTTTTTGGTTAAATTTTTTGGTTAAGTTTTTTGGTTAAAGTTTTTGGTTAAGTTCTTTGGTTAAAGTTTTTGGTTAAGTTTTTTGGTTAAGTGTTTTGGTTAAAGTTTTTCGTTATACTATGTCTCTGCAACTGCTTTGCCCATTACCTTGAAACTTCACATGGGTGTTTATCATCATCTATATTTTCATTCTACCCCCCTCCCGTGTGGCCCCTGTGCCCAATGACAAATTACTTTGAAGTTTTTGGTTAAGCTTTTTGGTTCAAGTTTTTGGTTAAGTTTTTTGGTTAAATTTTTTCGTTATACTATATCTCTGCAACTGCTTTGCCCATTACCTTGAAACTTCTCATGGGTGTTTATCATCATCTATATTTTCATTCTACCCCCCTTCCGTGCGGCCCCTGTGCCCAATGTCAAGGTCAAATTACTTTTAAGTTTTTGGTTGGTTTAAGTTTTTTTTGGTAAGTTTTTTTGTTAAGTTTTTTGGTTAAAGTTTTTGGTTAAGTTTTTTGGTTAAGTTTTTTGGTTAAGTTTTTTGGTTAAGTTTTTGGTTAAGTTTTTTGGTTAAGTTTTTTGGTTAAAGTTTTTGGTTAAGTTTTTTGGTTAAGTTTTTTGGTTAAAGTTTTTCGTTATACTATATCTCTGCAGCTGCTTTGCCCATTACCTTGAAACTTCACATGGGTGTTTATCATCATCTATATTTTTATGCCCCCGCCACCGAATGGTGAGGGGGGCATATAGTGTTACCGGCGTCCGTACGTACGTACGTAGTACGTACGTACGTACGTACGTACGTCCCGAAACCTTAATGCTGGGTAAATGGCTTATAATTTCTGTTTCTTTGCTCGGATTTTCTTCAAATTTCACACACGCATTGCTCAAATGGTCCTCTACCGCCCTGTGACAAATCTACATTCGTGCCGCCCCCGCTAAGCCCAGGGTCAAGGTCACAGACTTGGTGCTTTCGAAACCTTAACGCTGGGTAAATGGCTTATCATTTCTGTTTCCTTGCTCGGATCTGCTTCACATTGCACACACACATTGCTCCAATGGTCCTCTACTGCCCTGTGACAAATCCACATTCGTCCCGCCCCCGCTAAGCCCAGGGTCAAGGTCACAGACTTGGTGCGTTCGAAACCTTAACGCTGGGTAAATGGCTTATAATTTCTGTTTCCTTGCTTGGATCTGCTTCACATTGCACACAACTGCATTGCTCCAATGGTCTCTACCGCCCTGTGACAAATCCCACATCATCCCGCCCCGCCCGCTAAAGCCCAGGGTCAAGGTCACAGACTTGGTGCGTTTGAAACCTTAACGCTGGGTAAATGGCTTATAATTTCTGTTTCCTTGCTCGGATCTACTTCACATTACACACACGCATTGCTCCAATGGTCCTCTATCGTCCTGTGACAAATCCACATTCGTCCTGCCCGCTAAGCCCAGGGTCAAGGTCACAGTACTTGGTGCGTTTCGAAACCTTAAGCTGGGTAAATGGCTTATAATTTCTGTTTCCTTGCTCGGATCTGCTTCACATTGCACACACGCTTGCTCCATGGTCCTCTACCGCCCTGTGACAAATCCACATTCGTCCCGCCCCGCTAAGCCCAGGGTCAAGGTCACAGACCTGGGTGCGTTCGAAACCTTAACGCTGGGTAATGGCTTATAATTTCTGTTTCCTTGCTCGGATCTGCTTCACATTGCACGCACGCATTGCTCCAATGGTCCTCTACCGCCCTGTGACAAATCCACATTCGTCCCGCCCCCGCTAAGCCCAGGGTCAAGGTCACAGACTTGGTGCTTTCGAAACCTTAACGCTGGGTAAATGGCTTATAATTTCTGTTTCCTTGCTCGGATCTGCTTCACATTGCCCACACACATTGCTCCAATGGTCCTCTACCGCCCTGTGACAAATCCACATTCGTCCCGCCCCCGCTAAGCCCAGGGTCAAGGTCACAGACTTGGTGCGTTCGAAACCTTAACGCTGGGTAAATGGCTTATAATTTCTGTTTCCTTGCTCGGATCTGCTTCACATTGCACACACGCATTGCTCCAATGGTCCTCTACCTGTGACAAATCCACATTCGTCCCGCCCCCGCTAAGCCCAGGATCAAGGTCACAGACTTGGTGCTTTCGAAACCTTAACGCTGGGTAAATGGCTTATAATTTTCTGTTTCCTGGCTCGGATCCTGCTTCACATTGCACACACACATGCTCCAATGGTCCTCTACCACCCTGTGACAAATCCACATTCGTCCTGCCCCCGCTAAGCCCAGGGTCAAGGTCACAGACTTGGTGCGTTCGAAACCTTAACGCTGGGTAAATGGCTTATAATTTCTGTTTCCTTGCTCGGATCTGCTTCACATTGCACACACGCATTGCTCCAATGGTCCTCTACCGCCCTGTGACAAATCCACATTTGTCCCGCCCCCGCTAAGCCCAGGGTCAAGGTCACAGACTTGGTGCGTTTGAAACCTTAACGCTGGGTAAATGGCTTATAATTTCTGTGTCCTTGCTCGGGTTTTGCTTCACATTGCACACACGCATTGCTCCAATGGTCCTCTACCACCCTGTGACAAATTCACATTCGTCCCGCTCCCGCTAAGCCCAGGGTCAAGGTCACAGACTTGGTGCGTTCGAAACCTTAATGCTGGGTAAATGGCTTATAATTTCTGTTTCCTTGCTCGGATCTGCTTCACATTTCACACACACATTGCTCCAATGGTCCTCTACCGCCCTGTGACAAATCCATATTCGTCCTGCCCCCACTAAGCCTCGGGTCAAGGTCACAGACTTTGTGCGTTTGAAACTTTAACGCTCGGGTAAATGTCTTGTAATTTGTGTTTCCTTGCTTGGATCTGCTTCACATTTCACACACGCATTGCTCCAATGGTCCTCTGTCACCTTGTGACAAATCCACATTTGTCCCGCCCGCACTAAGCCCAGGGTCAAGGTCACAGACTTGGTGCGTTCGAAACCGTAACACTCGGGTAAATGGCTTATAATTTCTGTTTCCTGGTTCGGATCTGCTTTACATTTCACACACGCATTGCTCCAATGGTCCTCTACTGCCCTGTGACAAATCCACATTCGTCCCGCCCCCGCTAAGCCCAGGGTCAAGGTCACAGACTTGGTGCGTTCAAAACCTTAACACTCGGGTAAATGGCTTATAATCAAATATGCCTCGTTTTATTTGGCTGCCAGCGGGGGCATTCGTGTGCCGACAGGCCACATTTCTAGTCATTCTACCCCCCTCCCGTGCGGCCCCTAGCTGTGCCCAATGTCAAGGTCAAATTACTTTGAAGTTTTTGGGTAAGTTTTTTGGTTAAAGTTTTTGGTTAAGTTTTTTGGTTAAGTTATTTTGGTTTAAGTTTTTTGGTTAAAAGTTTTTGGTTAAGGTTTTTGGTTAAGTTTTTTGGTTAAGGTTTTTGATGAAGTTTTTTGGTTAAGTTTTTTGGTTAAAGTTTTTCATCATCTATATTTTCATTCTACCCCCTTCCCGTGCGGCCCCTGTGCCCAATGTCAAGGTCAAATTACTTTGAAGTTTTTGGTTAAGTTTTTTGGTTAAAGTTTTTGGTTATGTTCTTTGGTTAAGTTTTTTGGTTAAGTTTTTTGGTTAAAGTTTTTCGTTATACTATATCTCTGCAACTGCTTTGCCCATTACCTTGAAACTTCACATGGGTGTTTAGCGTCATCTATATTTTCATTCTACACCCCTCCCGTGCGGCCCCTGTGCCCAATGTCAAGGTCAAATTACTTTGAAGTTTTTGGTTAAAGTTTTTTTCGCGCCCGCTTGCAGAAAGCGCGATATACTCGGCACTTTGGCTTACGTACGTATGTACGTACGTGTGTCCGGTTAAAGTTTTTGGTTAAGTTTTTTGTTTAAAGTTTTTCGTTATTCTATATTATTTTTTTTAGTGTCCATGCCTCGCCACAAGGCGCGACATGCAGGCCGCGGCCATCTTGTTACTCAAGCTTGTACATGGAATACTATTGTGCATACAGACACCATACTTGGACAACGTTTTCTCATAGGGATGTACATCAATAACCCCTGATCTATATTTGACCTTCACCTACATTTCCTCTTCAATTACTTAGTTAATTCTCTTTGGTTAAGGTTTTTAGTCAACCTTGTAGATGGAATACTCCTGGCCCTACACCAACCATACTTGAACAACTTCATCTCCTAGTGATGTACATCAACAACCCCTGACCTATATTTCACATTGACCTACATTTAACCTTGAATTAATTAGTTAATCCCCCTTGGTTAATGTTTTTTAGTCAACCTTGGTTAATTTTGTTTTTTAGTCAAGCTTGTATATGGAATACTATTGTGCATACAGACACCATACTTGGATAAATTTTTCTCTTAGGGATGTACATCAATAACCCCTGACCTATATTTTACCTTCACCGACATTTAACCTTGAATTACTTGGTTAATGTTTATAGTCAAGCTTGTATATGGAATACTCCTGGGCCTACATCAACCATACTTGGACAACTTCATCTCCTAGTGATGTACATCAATAATCCTTTACCTATATTTGACCTTGACCTACTTTTATCCTTGGATTACTTAGTTATTTCCCCTTGGTTAAGGTTTTTAGTCAAGCTTGTATATGGAATACTCCTGTGCCTACAGCAACCATACTTGGAAAACTTCATCTCCTAGTGATGTACACCTATATCTGTCATTGACCTACATTTAACCTTGAATTACTTACTTAATTTCCCTTGGTTAAGTTTTTTAGTCAACCTTGGTTAAGGTTTTTATGCAGGCCGCAGCCACCTTGTTTGTCAAGCTATGTGTACATCGACAACCCTCGTAGTCGAGCTATGCTGTTCTCCTACAGCTCTTGTTAATATCTGTAGGCGCCCCTGTATTACTTCTTTATGCTCAAGTACTTCGTATGTCGACGTTAGATTAAGTAAAATACCATTACCTTTGCTATTGGAGCTGTCTCCACTTATAAAAATGTCTTGACCCCATTGTTTCTTCCAAATTTCTTTATGTTCATGTGTACAGTGGAGTTCTTGGAGGAAACATATCGAGAATTTCTTTTGTTTTAGCCAACTAAATACTTTTTTACGTTTAGTTTGATGTCCAAGCCCATTCACATTAAAATGCATAATTTTATTTGAGTACCCATAGTTTATTGGAGTTTGAAAAACATGATTTAATTTTTAGAACTGCTTGTGAAACTTGTTTATTTGTATTATTCACCCAGATATTATGAGTTATGTTTGACCTACTTTTGTATTGCCATATTTGTACCATTTGTGAGTAAAAAATGGGGATGTGGACGGGGGACAAGGAATGAATACGAACGTGTCTTATGTCGTGGAGTAGATGCATATTCCGTTGGAAGAGGTTGTCGTGTGTGTTTTTTACTACAATAGTGTGTGTCTTATACAATTAAATGGTCTAACTGTGATGTTATGTGTGATAATACAACAGTTTAATTATTTTTTTTCACAATGAAGTAGTTATTTTACATGCAAGATGTCTAAGTATGATAGACTGTAGGCAATACATATTATTTACTAGTAAGATTCATATGTATTGTTTACAAGACATGCAGTGTTGATAAAATATAGATACCAACAAGCGTTGTGGACATAATTCCTGCAATATCATCATTGATTACGTATTTAATTTATTTTGCGATTACTGCTGGTATCACGTCAGCTCATTAAAATGGTAAAACAATGTAGTACCATATCAGACTGCGCGAATGCACGGTCTGATCTCGCGCTACATTATTGTAATATATGTATATATTAAGGTAGTTGTTAAAATATCCTGATCTGAGCTACACTGATAGCATATGATGTAAGATACATTTTGCCAAATCGGGAATTGTACATTATACTGTGCTAATATAGTTACTGAGATATTGTACTATGAGGTTACACTGATACCATATGCTGTACGGACTATTTTGCCCACGTGAGACTTGCACATTATACTATATTAATATAGTCACGAAAACATTCTGATCTGAGGCTACACTGGTATCATATGTTGTAAGGTCCATTTTGCCAACAGGGGATTTGTGGCTTATACTGTGTCAAGGTAGTTAATAAGAAACGGTCTGATCAGGGGCTATGTTGATATCATATTGTAAGGTCTTATTGTAAGTAACAGAAGTAATGACCAGTGTAGCCCCCGTCTTACTAATAATGTAGGTCTATTTCACTGCATGTTTACATGGTGTGATAGTTGGTCTCCGAAAGAAAAACACAGTACAGTTAAAAAATTGTGAGACCGAATGTAGGAGCTATCCACATATATCCACTAATAATTCTATTAATAAGTGTTTATGATACTGTCCTGTGCTTTTGTTGTATAGTGTCCCACACATTCACCTGTAGCCCATTTCATCAACATTGCAAAGTATACTTTAGTAGCAAAGTATACTTTGAGGGAGAAATTTTCAATTTTATAAATTTATTAATTTTTAGCCAGGTTTTTTGAAAAAGAATCCAGGCTATTGGATTGGCGAAAGCCGGGCGGGCAGGCGGGCGGGCGGGCCGCGGGCGGGCATGGCGGGATGGCGGGTGGGCGGGCGGACGGCGGGCGGACGGCGGGCGGCATCCACAATCAATGTTAAGTTTTCGTGTTTGAGTCCATTTCTTTGTTACTGTACCACCTAGGACCACCAAACTTTCACAGCTTCATAATCAAGGGGTGCCCACCACATATCACTATCCAACATGTTACTTTTTTTTTAACTTGACCCATTTTTTCCGCGCAATTGACTTAGCCATTTTCAATGTTAAGTTTTCGCGTTTTCAATGTTAAGTTTTCGTGTTTAAGTCCATTTCTTTGGTACTGTACCACCTAGGACCGCCAAACTTTCACAACTTCATAATCAAGGGGTGCCCACCACATATCACTATCCAACATGTTACTTTTTTAGCCAGGTTTTTTGAAAAAAAATCCAGGCTATTGGATTGGCGAAAGCCGGGCGGGCGGCGGGCGGGGGCGGGCGTCCGGGCAATCGGGCAAGCGTGTTAATCAATGTTTTGTTTTCGTGTTTGAGTCCATTTCTTTGTTACTGTACCACCTAGGACCACCAAACTTTCACAGCTTCATAATCAAGGGGTGCCCACCACATATCACTATCCAACATTTTACTTTTTTTTTAACTTGACCCATTTTTTCCGCGCAATTGACTTAGCCATTTTCAATGTTAAGTTTTCGCGTTTTCAATGTTAAGTTTTCGTGTTTAAGTCCATTTCTTTGGTACTGTACCACCTAGGACCACCAAACTTTCACAGCTTCATAATCAAGGGGTGCCCACCACATATCACTATCCAACTGTTACTTTTTTTAGCCAGGTTTTTTTAGAATAAAAAAAAACCAGGCTATTGGATTGGCGAAAGCCGGGCGGTGCTGGCGGGCAGCGCGGGCGGTGGCGTCCACAATCAATGTTAAGTTTTCGTGTTTGAGTCCATTTCTTTGTTACTGTACCACCTAGGACCACCAAACTTTCACAGCTTCATAATCAAGGGGTGCCCACCACATATCACTATCCAACATGTTACTTTTTTAGCCAGGTTTTTTTGAAAAAAAATCCAGGCTATTGGATTGGCGAGCGGCGGGCGGGCGGGCGGGCGGCGGGCGGCGGGCGGGCGGCGGGCGGCGTCCACAATCAATGTTAAGTTTTCCTGTTTGAGTCCATTTCTTTGTTACTGTACCACCTAGGACCACCAAACTTTCACAGCTTTATAATCAAGGGGTGCCCACCACATATCACTATCCAACATGTTACTTTTTTTTTAACTTCACCCATTTTTTCCGCGTAGTCGACTTAGCCATTTTCAATGTTAAGTTTTCGCGTTTACAATGTTAAGTTTTCGTGTTTAAGTCCATTTCTTTGGTACTGTACCACCTAGGACCACCAAAACTTTCACAGCTTCATAACAAGGGGTGCCTACCACATACAACTATCCAACATGTGACCATTTTTTTACCTTCACCTATTATTTCTACGTAATTGACTTAGCCATTTTCAACGTTAACTTTTTAACATACGTCTGGTTAAAGTTTTTTGGTTAAAACTTTTTCGTTATACTATATCTCTGCAACTGCTTCGCCCATTACCTTGAAACTTCACATGGGTGTTTATCATCGTCCATATTTTCATTCTAACCCCAACCGTGCGGCCCCTGTGCCCAATGTCAAGGTCAAATTACTTTGATTTTTTTTGTTAAAGTTTTTTCGTGTACCGTACTATATCTCTGCAACTGCTTCACCCAATACCTTGATACTTCACATGGGTGTTTATCATCATTGTCGCACCTGCTTGCGGAAAGAGCGATCCTGTGCCCAATGTCAAGGTCAAATTACTTTGAATTTTTTTGTTAAAGTTTTTTTGTGTACTATATCTCTGCAACTGCTTCACCCAATACCTTGATACTTCACATGGGTGTTTATCATCATTGTCTCACCTGCTTGCGGAAAGCGCGATCCTGTGCCCAATGTCAAGGTCAAATTACTTTGAATTTTTGTGTTAAAGTTTTTTCGTGTACTATATCTCTGCAACTGCTTCACCCAATACCTTGATACTTCACATGGGTGTTTATCATCATTGTCGCACCTGCTTGCGGAAAGCGCGATCCTGTGCCCAATGTCAAGGTCAAATTACTTTGAATTTTTTTTGTTAAAGTTTTTTTTGTGTACTATATCTCTGCAACTGCTTCACCCAATACCTTGATACTTCACATGGGTGTTTATCATCATTGTCGCACCTGCTTGCGGAAAGCGCGATCCTGTGCCCAATGTCAAGGTCAAATTACTTTGAATTTTTGTGTTAAAGTTTTTTCGTGTGTACTATATCTGCAAGCATCCTGCTTCACCCAAATACCTTGATACTTCACATGGGTGTTATCATCATTGTTGCACCTGCTTGCGGAAAGCGCGATCCTGTGCCCAATGTCAAGGTCAAATTACTTTGAATTTTTTTTGTTAAAGTTTTTTCGTGTACTATATCTCTGCAACTGCTTCACCCAATACCTTGATACTTCACATGGGTGTTTATCATCATTGTCGCACCTGCTTGCGGAAAGAAAGCGCGATCCTGTGCCCAATGTCAAGGTCAAATACTTTATTTGATTTTTTGTTAAAGTTTTTTCGTGTACTATATCTCTGCAACTGCGCTTCACCCAATTCCTTGATACTTCACATGGGTGTTTATCATCATTGTCGCACCTGCTTGTGGAAAGCGCGATCCTGTGCCCTATGTCAAGTTCAAATTACTTTGAATTTTTTTGTTAAAGTTTTTTCGTGTACTATATCTCTGCAACTGCTTCACCCAATACCTTGATACTTCACATGGGTGTTTATCATCATTGTCACACCTGCTTGCGGAAAGCGCGATATCGTCGGCATTTTGGCATACGTCCGTCCGTTCGTCCGTGTGTCCGGTTAAAGTTTTTTTGGTTAAAGTTTTTCCATCTACTATATCTATTTTTTTGTGCCATGCCTCGCCCCAAGGCGCGACATGCAGGCCACGGCCATCTAGTCTACAAAAAGTGGGTATAATTATGTTATCCAAGTGTCTATGCTTGGAAAAAACCTGGCCTTCGTGGCTTTGCCTCGTTTCTTGTTTTTAACTTGACCCATTTTTTCCGCGCAGTCGACTTAGCCATTTTCAATGTTAAGTTTTCGCGTTTACAATGTTAAGTTTTCGTGTTTAAGTCCATTTCTTTGGTACTGTACCACCTAGGACCACAAAACAAAATTCACAGCTTCATAACCAAGGGGTGCCTACCACATACAACTATCCAACATGTGACCATTTTTTTACCTTCACCTATTATTTCTACGTAATTGACTTAGCCATTTTCAACGTTAACTTTTTAACGTACGTCTGGTTAATTTTTTTGGTTAAAACTTTTTCGTTATACTATATCTCTGCAACTGCTTCACCCATTACCTTGAAACTTCACATGGGTGTTTATCATCGTCCATATTTTCACTCTAACCCCCAACCGTGCGGCCCCTGTGTGCAATGTCATACGTCCGTCCGTCCGTCCATCCGTACGTCCGTGTGTCCGGTTAAAGTTTTTTCGTTAAACTTTTTCCATCTACTATATCTATTTTTTTAGTGTCCATGCCTCGCCACAAGGTGCGACATGCAGGCCATGGCCATCTAGTCTACAAAAAGTGGGTATAATTATGTTATCCAAGTGTCCATGCTTGGAAAAAACCTGGCCTTCGTGGCTTTGCCTCGTTTCTTGTTTTTAGCTTGACCCATTTTTTCCGCGCAATCGACTTAGCCATTTTCAATGTTAAGTTTTCGCGTTTTCAATGTTAAGTTTTCGTGTTTAAGTCCATTTCTTTGGTACTGTACCACCTAGGACCACCAAACGTTCACAGCTTCATAATCAAGGGGTGCCCACCACATATCACTATCCAACATGTTACTTTTTTTTTAACTTGACCCATTTTTTTCGCGCAGACGACTTAGCCATTTTCAATGTTAACTTTTCGCGTTTACAATGTTAAGTTTTCGTGTTTAAGTCCATTTCTTTGGTACTGTACCACCTAGGACCACCAAACTTTCACAGCTTCATAACCAAGGGCTGCCTACCACATACAACTATCCAACATGTGACCATTTTTTTACCTTGACCTATTATTTCTACGTAATTGACTTAGCCATTTTCAACGTTAACTTTTTAACGTACGTCTGGTTAAATGTTTTGGTTAAAACTTTTTTGTTATACTATATCTCTGCAACTGCTTCGCCCATTACCTTGAAACTTCACATGGGTGTTTATCATCGTCCATATTTTCACTCTAACCCCCAACCGTGCGGCCCCTGTGTGCAATGTCAAGGTCAAATTACTTTGAATTTATTTATTAAAGTTTTTTCGTTTACTATGTCTCTGCAACTGCTTCACCCATTACCTTGATACTTCACATGGGTGTTTATCATCATTGTCGCACCTGCTTGCGGAAAGCGCGATATCGTCGGCATTTTGGCATTCGTCCGTCCGTCCGTCCGTACGTCCATGTGTCCGGTTAAAGTTTTTTCGTTAAAGTTTTTCCATCTACTATATCTATTTTTTAGTGTCCATGCCTCGCCCCAAGGCGCGACATGCAGGCCACGGCCATCTAGTCTACAAAAAGTGGGTATAATTATGTTATCCAAGTGTCCATGCATGGAAAAAACATGGCCTTCGTGGCTTTGCCTCGTTTCTTGTTATTATACTGAATTTATTACATTATCACAGCCAATGTGGCTGTGATAATGTAATAAATTCAGTATAATAATTCTGCATACTTTTAATCATGAAATATATGCATTTGTTAGTTCTATATGAAATAATGCATGTCAGGAAAAATAAACGATTACTCCTTCAAAGTATACTTTGCTAGTAAAGTATACTTTGCAATTTTTATGAAATAGGCTACTGGAATGTGATAACACACGCATGTCGCCTGATAGCGATCTACATTGCTTGTTAGAAGCACGACAGGTGTTTCATTGATGGAATGGCGAACAGTGCAGATCCTGATCAGACTGTGCGGATGCACAGGCTGATCTGGATCTTCACTGGTTGCAAAAGCCTTAGGCCCCATTTCTTCAGTCACAGTTAATACTGACTACAATATCTTGAATATTAACAATATTTCCAGCTGGCGCCGCCCCCTATCAATGAGGAGGATGCGAGGAAGGGGATCCTCAGCTTGATAGAGCGCGGCCTCATCCCACCCGCCGCCCAGCTCACCCTCGACCCCTCTCCCGTCAAGAACCGGATGGCCCCCCTGCACGATCCACAAAACAGAGGCAAACCTCTGTCAACCCCAGGTGGGCAGAATCATATCTCCATATGTTATATGTAACTACAGGATGGCCCTTACACGACCCTCAATACAGGGGCAAATTTCCCTCAGCCCCAGGTGGATAGAATCATATCTCCATTTTTTATATGTAACTACAGGATGGCCCTCCCTACATGACCCTCAATGCAGGGGCAAACCTCCCTCAACCCCAGGTGGGTAGAATCATATCTCCATTTTTTATATGTAACTACAGGATGACCCCCCTACATGACCCTCAATACAGGGGCAAATCTCCCTCAACTCCAGGTGGGTAGAATCATATCTCCATATGTTATATGTAACTACAGGATGGCCCCCTACATGACCCTCAATTCAGGGTCAAACCTCCCTCAACCCCAGGTGGATAGAATCATATCTCCATATGTTATATGTAACTACAGGATGGCCCCCTACACGACCCTCAATGCAGGGGCAAACCTCCCTCAACCCCAGGTGGGTAGAACCATATCTCCATATGTTATATGTAACTACAGGATGACCCCCCTAAATGACCCTCAATACAGGGGCAAACCTTCCTCAACTCCAGGTGGGTAGAATCATATCTCCATATGTTATATGTAACTACAGGATGGCACCCTACATGACCCTCAATTCAGGGTCAAACCTCCCTCAACCCCAGGTGGATAGAATCATATCTCCATGTGTTATATGTAACTACAGGATGGCCCCCTACACAACCCTCAATGCAGGGGCAAACCTCCCTCAACCCCAGGTGGGTAGAACCATATCTCCATATGTTATATGTAACTACAGGATGACCCCCCTACATGACCCTCAATACAGGGGAAAACCTCCCTCAACTCCAGGTGGGTAGAATCATATCTCCATATGTTATATGTAACTACAGGATGGCCCCCTACATGACCCTCAATTCAGGGTCAAACCTCCCTCAACCCCAGGTGGATAGAATCATATCTCCATGTGTTATATGTAACTACAGGATGGCCCCCTACACAACCCTCAATGCAGGGGCAAACCTCCCTCAACTCCAGGTGGGTAGAACCATATCTCCATATGTTATATGTAACTACAGGATGACCCCCCTACATGACCCTCAATACAGGGGCAAACCTCCCTCAACCCCAGGTGGGTAGAATCATATCTCCATATGTTATATATAACTACAGGATGGCCCCTACACAACCCTCAATACAGGGGCAAACCTCTCTCAACCCCAGGTGGGTAGAATCATATCTCAATATTGTATATGTAACTACAGGATGGCCCCCTACATGACCCTCAATTCAGGGTCAAACCTCCCTCAACCCCAGGTGGATAGAATCATATCTCCATATGTTATATGTAACTACAGGATGGCCCCCTACACAACCCTCAATTCAGGGTCAAACCTCCATCAAGCCCAGGTGGGTAAAATCATATTTCCATATGTTATATGTAAATACAGGATGGCTCCCCTACATTACCCTCAATTCAGGGTCAATCCTCTCTCAACCCTAGGTGGGTAGAATCATATCTCTATATTTTATATGTAACTACAGGATGGCCCCCTACACAACCCTCAATACAGGGGCAAACCTCCCTCAACTCCAGGTGGGTATAGAATCATATCTCCATTTATATATATAACTACAGGATGGCCCCTACGCAACCCTTAATTACAGGGGCAAACCTCACTCAATATGATCAAATAGCACACTCCTGTAGCATGACATGCATTGCTTGTTAGAAGCATGACATGTGTTTCATTGATGGAATGACAAACAATGCAGATCCTGATCAGACTGTGCAGATGCACAGGCTGAACTGGATCCACAGTGGTCGAAAATCTCATAAGCCCCATTTATCCTGTAACAGCACATTTTAGTTCTGTCAATAAAACGGCGGCCATATATATTGAGCTTGTAACTCTCTCCCCAGAAGTTGCACTGAGCGTGGTGGGTGTAAAACTTGACCTGGTGACGCGGCCGTACGAGATGGCGGCAAAGATGTTGGTCAAGACCTCATTGAATAAACAGTATTCAATCTACCATTTTGCCTGTGTCCCCAGAAATGGCGCCGAACCTGGCGGGCGTGAAACTCGATCTGGTGATGCGGCCGTACGAGACGGCGGCGGAGACGTTGGCCAAGATGCCGGTGATCCCGCCCCACCCCCAATCCCTGGGTAGTGCCGGGCAGAGTCGGACGATATCTGCCAAGTCCCGCCTCACCTCTGCCTCCAGCCAGAAGGTGAAGACTCCTGCCAGCATGAAGACGTACGAGATGCCCCTTCAACCCCTGGTATGTGAATGGTTTTGGATGGTACTCCTGTTTCACAAAACCTTCCCAAATGCTATATTTATCAGGTAGTGAGCTTTGTAGTGGCCAAATATGTACTGACTGATAACATAATAATATCCGGGTTACAACTAATTGAAAATTTACGTTTCATTGGTCGAATGGCATCTCATGACGTTACCAAATGACGTCAGTGTAATGACGCAATGTAAGTCTGCATTTTGTTTCTCAATATAATTCACATCATTCTGTAGCATAAAACGTGTTAGTGTATTTTGATATCAAGTTTATCAGGCTTGACTCACCGCCTCGGGGAGCCTCACAATTCATACGTGTTTCCTAGCCTTGCCTGATACACTTGGTATCAAAAGACACTAACCTGGTATTTATGCCCCCGCCACCGAATGGTGAGGGGGGCATATAGTGTTACCGGCGTCCGTACGTACGTACGTACGTACGTACGTACGTACGTACGTACGTACGTCCCGAAACCTTAACGCTGGGTAAATGGCTTATAATTTCTGTATCCTTGCTCGGATCTGCTTCACATTTCACACACGCATTGCTCCAATGGTCCTCTACCGCCCTGTGATAAATCCAAATTTGTCCCGCCCCCACTAAGCCCAGGGTCAAGGTCACAGACTTGGTGCGTTCGAAACCTTAACGCTGGGTAAATGGCTTATAATGTCTGTTTCCTTGCTCGGATCTGCTTCACATTTCTCACACGCATTGCTCCAATGGTCCTCTACCGCCCTGTGACAAATCCACATTCGTCCCGCCTCCGCTAAGCCCAGGGTCAAGGTCACAGACTTGGTGCGTTCGAAACCTTAACGCTCGGGTAAATGGCTTATAATTTCTGTTTCCTTGCTCGGATCTGCTTCACATTTCACACACACATTGCTCCAATGGTCCTCTACCGCCCTGTGACAAATCCACATTCGTCCCGCCCCCACTAAGCCCAGGGTCAAGGTCACAGACTTGGTGCGTTCGAAACCTTAACGCTCGGGGTAAATGGCTTATAATTTCTGTGTCCTTGCTCGGATCTGCGTCACATTTCTCACACGCATTGCTCCAATGGTCCTGTACCACCCTGTGACAAATCCACATTCGTCCTGCCCCCGCTAAGCCGAGGATCAAGGTCACAGACTTGGTGCGTTTGAAACCTTAACTCTCGTGTAAATGGCTTATAATTTTATTACCTAAGTTCATCCCAACATAAACGAGTAGAAATTTGTTAATAACTGGACCGATTTTCAAAATTTAACTTTTATTTCTTAGTTAGGTCATTACCAATCCAATTTTTTTAGTTTTCGACTCAGCCTCGACCCGCCACTAATTTTGATTGAGCCATATTGATGGGCTTGACAGGTAATATGGGCACATATTATCCGTCAAGCTCACCAATCATAACACGAGAAATTTCTCTGCCTGCGGTATGACAAAAATTGTTATTGCCTGCATGTAGCCAGTGATGACCGTAGCCAGTGATGACCGTAGCCAGTTTCTCATCTCATTCTAATACATAATTTACGTTTATACTCATTGGGTATGGAAGGTATTCGAGCCAATTCCTACCTTTAGACTGCTACACATGATACTGCTTAACCCTTAGTACGCTGAATTAAATTGTGTCGTCTGCTGGAAATGTTTTATTTTCAATATTTCTTGATAAAAACCTGTTTGACAGCGCACGAGAATCGTCTCATGCACTGCCAAACCCGGTTTTATGTTAAGAATTAAGGCCAAAATTAAAAACAGCAGACGACTATTTCCGTCTCCGTGAGGGTTAAACATATTTTCGTCTAGTAACCGGCGCAAATTTACTTGATGAAAAATGTGTTTATGCGATAGCTCTAAGTACAACGCAGTGGCATCTCATCCCCTGGGGCCTATTTCATCAACATTGCAAAGTATACTTTACTAGCAAAGTATACTTTGAGGGAGTAATCATTTATTTTTCCTGAAATGCATTATTTCATATAGAACTAACAAATGCATATATTTCATGATTAAAAGTATGCAGAATTATTATACTGAATTTATTACATTATCACAGCCATTAAATGGCTGTGATAATGTAATAAATTCAGTATAATAAAAATTAATAAATTTAAAAAAAAATTAAAAAAAATTGAAAATTTCTCCCTCAAAGTATACTTTGCTACTAAAGTATACTTTGCAATGTTGATGAAATAGGCCCCTGAAACCAGTGCATTTTTCGACTGGAAACATTTTACGCTTGCGTGGTGTGCAGCACCAATGATGCTGGTTATGACACATTGCCTTCAACTAGTGGGTATATGCTGTTTATATAGTATTAATAATTGCAGGCAGTCGCTAACTCATCCGTAGTTTTAGTGGTAAGGTATACATTTCATTGTCACCAATATACCTACAGCCAGCCTAATATACCTATAAGTTTGTGTTAATTAACATGTTAATATGCACTGACATGACCACTGTTATCACACCTGTATGTATTAATTAACCCGAGTTACACACATTCTTCACCGTGAATACACTTTAATTTTAATGTTTGCAAAGAAATAATTCAGAAAATTCTTGGTTACTAATGTTAACCCATACATTGCTACAACTTAATTATACCCCCACAAACAAAGTTTGAGGGGTTATATAGGAGTCAGCTTGTCGGTCGGTCGGTCGGTCGTCGGTCGGTCGGTCGTCGCGTCGGTCGGTCGGTCGGTCGGTCGGTCAGTCGGGTCTGTTGGAAATTCCCTTCCGCTCTATATCTTCTACACCCATGCATGGATTATCAAATGGCTTGGCACAAATGTTTCTCATGATGAGAAGGTGTGTTGCGATCAATAACCACGCACCTACGTCCAAGGTCAAGGTCACAGTTGAAGGTCAAAGGTCAAACCTATTGAAATTCCCTTCCGCTCTATATGTTCTACACCCATGCATGGAATTATCAAATGGCTTGGCACAAATGTTTCTGATGAGAAGGTGTGTCACGATCAATAACCACGCACCTACGTCCAGGTCAAGGTCACAGTTGAAGGTCAAACCTATTGAAATTCCCTTCCGCTCTATATCTTCTACACCGATGCATGGATTAGCAAATGGCTTGGCACAAATGTTTCTCATGATGAGAAGGTGTGTCGCGATCAATAACCACACACCTACGTCCAAGGTCAAGGTCACAGTTGAAGGTCAAAGGTCAAACCTATTGCAGGCGGCAGACAGATAAACTGCATAGTTTGTGTACACAACTCCTCTGAAACCGTTCAGTGGATTGATCTGAAACTATACACATTTTTTATGCCGAACAAATATTTTTTTTTATTTTTTACAAAAATATCATCCTTTTAACTTAGCCATTTTTTCTATTTTTATTAAATTGATTCATTGCGTTCTTGACAAACTCGGCACAGAGTTTTTAATCAAAATCATATGAATCCATTACTCGTGTAAGATCCTCTATAACTGATGAATGAATGTTCAAATGTTTTCAGATTATCTCATTTTCATTGACCACGTACGCAGGTAAAAGGTCAATGTCACACATCTCTAAGGCCAGCATTAAATAATGATCATGCAATTTTTATTCAAACCTATAAAACTCTTCTAATGTTAAGCTATTTGTAAGTCCAACTCTTTGTGGGGGTATTATGATCACTCCTGTGATAGTTCTAATTAGGTATGGATGTTTTATGGCCATGCACTACATGATCCATTGGAGATATCGTATTTGGCTTGTCATTTACAAGTGAAGTCAATCACGACATGTCCAACAAATCAGTCAGTGCATGTAGCCTATTTCACCAACATTGCAAAATATACTTATCTAGCAAAGTATACTTTGAGGGAGAAATTTTCAATTTAAGGATATTTTATTTATTTTTTTATTATTATTACACTGAATTTATTACATTATCACAGCCATTTTGGCTGTGATAATGTAATAAATTCAGTATAATAATTCTGCATACTTTTAATCATCAAATATATGCAGTGGTTAGTTCTATATGAAATAAAGCATTTTGGGGAAAATAAATGAATACTCCCTCAAAGTATACTTTGCTAGATAATCAATTTTGATGAAATCGGCTACAGGATCTAGCTTGTCTATATATGCGGCTGTTACTGGAGAAATGGGGCTTATGGGGATTTGTGACCAGTGTAGCTCCTGATCAAATTGCCCACTCCTGTAGCCTCATAACTTATATGTTTGAATATGTTGTTCTAGGGACCTCTCTAAAATGTATTGTGAAGAAAAAAAAAACTTTTACAATTTGTGGTGGGTTAGGTGCCAGAATCTCATAGATTTACTAGTCTATTATTAGAAGAATAACGGGTGTTTCGTTGATGGAATTGTGAACAGTGCAGAACCTGATCAGACTGCGGATGCACAGGCTTATCTGGATCTACACTGGTCACAAAACCCATAAGCCCCATTCTCCAGTAACAACCAAATGTCTAATTTCATAATATCATATGTCCGTCTGTCCGGTCATCATCAATTTGATGGTGGCATTTGTGGGCCAACTGCTCATTCTTTTAGTTTCATTGTATGTTAACCCTTAAACCGCTATCTTATTTTTTTTGTCGTCTGCTGGTTATTTTCTATTTTCCATTATTATCATCAAAAACATGCTTTGACAGCACTTTAGAATAATTTATAACATGCTTTGACAGCACTTATTCTGAAGTGCTGTCAAACCTTGTTTTTATTGAGAAATAAGGCAAGATATAACAGCAACAGCAGACGATAATTGTTGTGAGTAGCGGTCTAAGGGTTAATAATTTATTCTACTAACTCTTCTTTTGCAGCCTAAACAGGTAGATTTGCACGGTGCATGTTTATTTATCGTTTTCTCTTATGTCAATGTGTTGTGCAATGTCATATTTTGTATTTATACCATATTTGTTGAGAATATCAATTATTTTATTCTGCAAATAAAGCAAAATCATAGTACATCTATAGAATTTTGTGAGTAAGTGACACACACCTGACAAATAAAACTTTGTGACTGTCTGGCGTATGCATATCAAAAGTAGCGTAAACTAATATATTCAGTTCATAAAAGCATTTTACTAAACCAACTGTCACATATAAATGAGAGTACCGGTTTTTATGCCACTGGGTTTCGAAGAAACGGGTGGCATATAGTGTTTGGACCGTCCGTCTGTCCGTCTGTCCGTCCGTCACACTTTTCGGTTAACCACTTTGTCACAGTTTCTCAAATATGCTGCAGGTGGCATCCGCGTTCGACAGACGCATTTCTTGTTAACATTTTTTTTAAGATTTCCATCAAAGACATCAAACATGACATTTTCAGCCATAATAACGTTGTAACATATCGTACATTATGTCAGCCATGCTATGCATACTTGCCAACACCATTAGTCCTTATCAACATTCATCATTGGCCAAGAAAATAAGCCATTAATCAACAATTTTATACATGGTATGAATAAAATATATGCATCATATTTTGAAAATATAAAATTTATCCACTACCGGTAGTTTGTATATTTTTATGCCACCGGGTTTCAAAGAAACCCGGTGCAAAATAAAAAAAAAAAAAAAAAAAAATAAGGGTGGCATATAGTGTTTGGACCGTCCGTCTGTCCGTCCGTCCGTCCGGGCACACATTAGGGTACTTATGTGGCTAGCCCCACAGGGTTATGGACTTGGTAAAGGATAGGGTTGGTTACAATTAGCCACCTAAAAAATCCTTTTATGTGGCTAAAAATCGTTTTATGTGGCTAATATTTAACATGTGATAAGCCACATAAGTATAGTACTGTAAGAACGTCCGTCCGTCTGTCCGTCTGTCACACTTTTCGGTTAACCACTTTGTCACAGTTTCTCAAATATGCTGCAGGTGGCATCCGCGTTCGACAGACGCATTTCTTGTTTTATTTGTTTGCTACACACTTGTGGGATAAATTTTATATTTTTTAAACAATTTCGGTATATTCTTTCTATGGTGTATGGCAGGTATACGGGTAAGCATCATGCTGCCCTGTATGGGACACACTCTCAGACTCCAGATAAGCTGCATATTGGCGTATTTTACACAATTACGCAGAAATATATTGGGCATCCTTTTTGCCTTACCGAAGTTAGTGGAAAGTGAAACATAGTGGTCACGATTTTGGCATTGTCATCATACGCGTCATCAATTATGTCCAAATGTTCAATATCTGCTGATCCATTACTGGTAGATTGATCGTTACCAAGCTTCATAAATAGCTTCCTCACATTTATGGCTATCCACTCAGTGACTTTGACCTTGTTTCGATGACCTTGCTCTTTGTATCAACAATTTTGGACGTATGCCCAAATGTTGAATATCTCTCATTCGGGTGACCTTGATATTCATGGGGGATACACTCGCCGGCAATCGACTTGTCAAAGAATTACTAATTTATCGAGAAAATTTGATTCCAGTGCTAAGCTCGGCCATGATGCTTATCTGAATCTCTGTGTATGTGCATACAAGTTTTGTCACTGACCGACATGACTTTCTTTACAGCCTCTCGATAATCTGTGGTGAACAGCATAGCACCAGATCAGACTGTGCAGATGCACAGTCTGATCTGGGGCTACGCTGTTAACCCTTACACCGGTATCTCAATTTTTTGTCTCTGCTGTTTATTTCTATTTTCCATTTTTATCATCAAAAACATGCTTTGACAGCACTTTAGAAGAATTTACAACATGCTCTGACGGCACTTTAGAATCATTTCCAATTGGAAATGATTCTGAAGTGCTGTCGAACCATGTTTTTATTGAGAAATAAGGCAAGATATAAAAGCAACAGCAGACGATAATTGTTGTGTGTGGCGGTCTAAGGGTTAACAACGTTATATGTTCTTTTTGACCGCCTGCAGACTATTTATTTGCTTTTTTACCACTGAGGGGTGTTTAGAAAGTACATATCTTTGTACATGTGTATATAGTCAGACCATACTGCATGGGTGTTCTGGTATCGTGGTTTTCACTGTTTATGCATGCCTGTGTTCTAGTATGTTATCGATTTACGCAGATTTTGACATACAGTTGGGAAAGTGTGTAAGTGCACACATGAATGAACATGAGATCAACAGTATATCATTGAAATTATGATAAATAAACATGATTTTAAGCATTTGATAAGTTCTCATGATACAACACAAGTTATTCGATGGGTGCTCATTGAAAAACATGCCACCATGCAAAAACAATGTATACACAATATTAACCCTTAGACTGCTATTTCTTTTGTTGTGTGCTGTTTATTTTCTATTTTCCATTGGAAATGATTCTGAAGTGCTGTCAAACCATGTTTTTATTGAGAAATAAGGCAAGTTATAAAAGCAACAGCAGACGACAATTGTTGTGAGTAGCTGTCTAAGGGTTAAATAATTGTTGATTTTAAATGGTGCACTTATATGCTTTCTTGACTAAATATTATAATGTTGTATAGTGTTTACGTTATGTGTTCCTTGTTTAGCCATGTACATAATAATCAGAATGTGGCATATTAGGCAGAATTCAACAAGTAATACCCCCCCCCCCCCCCCTGTTATAACTTCTGTATTCCTTGAAGGATTACTTCAATATTTCAACACAGCATAATTGTGGACAAATGCCACACATCCATGCTGCCCTTAATGTGACCTTGACCTTTTGACCTTGACAACTTTGATGAACTTTTTCCCACATTAAGAAGTTCGCCGGAGTTTCTCAATTATGTCATAACTTCTATATTTTTTGAATGATTACTTACATATTTCAACACAACATACTTGTGTGAAAATTCCACACATCTATGCTGCCCTTAATATGACCTTGACCTTTTGACCTTGACAACTTGGAATTTTTCCACACATTAACAAGTTTCCCATTTCTGTAATAATGTCTATATCCCTTGATGTATTACTTTAATATTTCGATACATCAACCCTGTGGACAAATGCCACAAATCCATGCTGCCCGTAATATGACCTTCACCATTTGACCTTCACCACTGTGCTTATGAATACTTATCACTTTCGGTTAGTTAACTTTGACATAGTTTCTCCAATCTCCCAACGGGGCATTCGTGTGCCGACAGGCCACATTTTCTTGTTTAGTGTACAATGCATGTACCATGGGCGTGATAATTCTCGTTATCTCAAAGTTGACCGGACTGATCATGAGCAAAATATATCGACATACCCGAAACTTCGAGATAAACATTTGCCAAATTTAGGGACCACTCTCAAAAAACTTATTAGCCAGAGTCCTTCTCAAGATTTCTCTTTTTTTTTAGACATTGCGAAACGGGATTTGATCGACCCTATTTTCGTATATATAAGACTCAAAGTGTATTCACTCAGTTATGACAGGTCAATCAATTTGTGATATTATTTTTATTATCACATCGTTGATACAGTTTTCGAGTTTTGTTTCTACATTCACACAGCACATGGTCTATGTTTGGACATGAGAACACAGTTCAGTCCATATGTACGATCAATAATTCACCTGCTAATGTTTGTGGATTATCTCCTCATAATTCCAGCACAAAAATATTTACACAATTCCCTAACATTTGATTGGCCCATAGCAAGTCTCTGTCCAAAATTTATATCCCAGTAAACTCCCATGCCGAACTACTTTCCGTAACCGTGAGGCGCAGTTAAAATAATTCTTAAGAAAACGGAAAATAAACACATTTTCTTGATGAATTTATTTCAAATGCTGGAATTATAATGAATGAATGGCCTTTTTGTTGAATTTATCGGGGATATAAACTTGGAAAAGTCGCGGGAATACTGGACGAGGCCTTCGGCCTTCGTCCAGTATTCCCGCGACTTTTCCAAGTTTATACCCCGATAAATTCCACAAAAAGGCCATTCATTCCTATAATAAATGAAGAACCGTGATCTAACTGTGGCATGGATGTTAATTCACCGTTACGAAATGTCAAGTTCAATTGAACTTGCCACGCCGTTTAATTATTTTAAGTTGAAGTACAATGTTGTCGATATTGATTAATTAAGATTTAAGTGAATCCCTTTAACATGTTCGTGCAACTTTTAACACATTTGAGCGCGGCGTTTTTGATTTCTATAGATGTGTGAACACTTACCTGAGATAATCTCGCTGATTCAGACTTGGCGGTGCTGCGCGCTTAATTTTCACATCGACTTATCAGAATACGAATGTGAAGGAAACGTACTATCGGGACTCAATTTCCACTCGGACTAAACCAAAATCTTGACGTTTCCGATATTGATTTATCAGGAGTAAATTACATGGTCTACAAAGGGAATTCGACTGGTACCTCGGACGTATATAGCGATAAGCAGGTATATTGAGTTAAACAATATTGAGATAACGAGAATCAGCTGTATTATGATGCAAATATTGAACCATTTAAACCCACATATCATTGCACGAATGTCACAGAGCAGAAACTACACTAGTCCAGTCAAAAGTTCAATAAACCTCCTTTTTACGTACCCCAAAGAAATTTGCTCAATATTGTTTTGACCTCATGGGTTGTAGGCCTACTTAACATCTGTAAGTACCAGCAAGTTGTGTGTGACCATACACACAATACTACAATGTTACAATACTTCCACATTGACCTTTGCACTCTGATTTGCAGGCTATTTTTGGTGTACATTGCTTCTGATTTCTAGCTGTTACTATTTACACTTTAGCCCTTACTCTGCTGACTTAATTTGTGTCGTCTGCTGAATATTTTTTATTTTTCCATTTTTCTCATCAAAAACTTGGTTTGGCAGCACTTTAGAATCATTTCCAATGGAAATGATTCTAAAATGCTGCCAAACCATGTTTTTACTGAGAGAAAAGGCAAAATATGAATTATCAGCAGACGACTATTTTCGGTTCCCGCATTCTAAGGGTTAGATTGGCATATCTTAGCGATAAATCCATCCTTACAGATTCCTATCTTAACCCATTCCATGTGGAAACAACTTTCTAAAAAAAAATCTGCATTTTTTCTCATTTCTCATCGAAAGTATATGTTGTGACCATTCATTTGAACCGTCTCAATGAGACGGTTCAAAAGGTGGCCACACCATATACTTTTAGGGAGATACGAGAAAACTAATCCGAAAAATGGGGGATCCCCAGCATAAAATGGGTTAACAGTGAATCCTACTGGGATTTACACCTGGGACCAAGTGATCTAATGTAGTAAGGGTCCCTGGCACCAGATCAGACCTCCCTTACAGGTGCTTTTCTTCTGTCTGTCTGAAGAGACGTAAAACCCCATCAATCTAATACCATGGGCAGTGTTTTATCTCCAGGTACTACTAGTAGTTGCCCATCTAACACATTCTACTTGTATCTTTAAATATACATACATATTATGGGCAAGACTGACAACTTCGTCGATAGCGAAGAGCACCACCACCAACTACATTTGTATTCAGTCCATGTAGTATCAGGTGCAGAAATTATTTTGTTTTTGTGCACTTGTTGCTGCATTATATTCTCGCTACTGTGGCATGGTGCACGTGTGTACAGCCTCGTGTTAATGCCTTCAGGGTACAGGTATTTATCCCGTCAACACAGTGCGTATGTGCCGTGAAACATGGTGCCGTGAAATATTTTTGATATCCAGTCAATACCATTTTTGCATTTTACAGCCATTTGTAGGTGTTGACGGGATAAATAGAATAGTAGCTAGGTTAGTGCCGTGAATGGGAAAAAATATCTGGCGCGGCACAGAAACGGGATGTGCTCGGCACAGCCTCGCCCATCCCGTTTCCTGAGCCTTGCCAGATATTTTTTCCCATTCACGGCACTAACCTACTATTCTCTATATCTACTATGGGGCGCCATTTTGGACTTTAATAACACTTTGTGATATCACCCATTCAAATAAGTGATATCACCCATTCAAATTGGTAGTATCACCTATTCAAAAATCTGAATGTGTGATATCACCAATTTGAATAGGTGATATCATATCACCTATTTGAATGTTTGATATCGACCATTCAAAATGAATAGATGATATCACCCTTTCAAATCGGTGATATCATCCTTTCAAGATATCATGCATTTGAACGAGCGATATCACCTATTTGAATCTGAATAGGTGATCTCACCTATTCAAATGCATGATATCACCCATTTGAATGAGTGATATCACCTATCCAAAAGGGTGATATCACCATTCATTCTGAATTGGTGATATCATCCTTTTGAATAGGTGATATCACTCATTTGAATGGGTAATATCACCTATGTGCTTACACTGTGTTATATCACTTGTTCAAAGGGTGATGTCACCCATTCGTTTAAATTTCAAAAGGGAAAATAACTACTCCCTTACAGTAGTTGTGTGAACTGCCTTCGATATGTATTGAAATGGTGATATCACTAATTCAAATGGGTGATATGTATTTGAATCGGTCATATCACCGATTAATGGGTGATATCACCTATTCGAAAGGGTGATATCACCCATTCATTCTGAAGTGGTGATATCATCCTTCCGAATAGGTGATATCACCATGGGTGATATCATGAAGTCCAAAACGACGCCCCATATATCTACAACCTGGGCACACTGTATCACTATGTTTCTATAGGTCAGCATTCTGTGTCTGGGACAAACTACTTCTTCGTCTGTGGCTGAGTGACTGGAGAAATGGAGCTCATGGCATTTGTGACCAGTGTAGCTCCTGATCAAATAGCACACTACTGTAACCTGATAACGATCTTCAGTCTACACTTGTTTACTCAAAGTCCAAGGGACGGAGGAAAATACTTTTAGTTAATGAAAATTTGAGTACACAAGAGTTCTAAGTTAACCCTTTCAACACCACAGACCTCTATATAGACAATGTTTGCAAACAGTGCAGATCCAGATGAGCCGGCTCGTAACGAGCCGTCTCATCAGGATCTCCACTGTTTGTTAATAATTTTAAACGTCGTACAGATTACCCTTTTAGAAGAATGGGATAATTTGAATGAACAAAATTAATGAAATAGCGTGAAACATTGGCATGGAACATCCTATTAAGTTACTTGGTGTTGAAAGGGTTAATACTGTTAACCCTTTGAACCTGAAAGCCCGCTATATGCAAACAGTGCAGATCCAGATGAGCCGGCTCGTAACGAGCCGTCTCATCAGGATCTGCACTGTTTGAAAGTAATTTTCATATTTTTGAGAACAAAAAATATCCCCTTTTTATAAATGGAATAGTCTGAAACATTGGCATGGAACATCCTATTAAGTTACTTCGTGTTGAAAGGGTTAAGATTATATAGAAAAACATGTACTTGGGACCAAGAATTTGACTTGAGTTATCAGTAGTTGGACTTAATGAGAGTTTGGGGTAATGAGTGTAGACTGTATATTGCTTGTTAGGTTAGAATCATGGCGGGTGTTTCATTGATGGAATGGTGAACAGTGCAGATCCTGATCAGACTGTGCGGATGCACAGGCTGATCTGGATCTACACTGGTCACAGAACCGTAAGCCCCCTTTCTCCAGTCACAGCCACATTCTAGCACATGCCCTTGAAATTGCAATACTCATAGGACCAGATTCTGTGTTTGCCTTGTATGTACTTTGGTGAGAACTGTTGATTTCCATGGTGCCAATTGTTCTTCACATGCACATATATACCAGTCTCTGCGAAAGTCGTCGGCCTGTCGGACATTTTGTTAAATTGCCCCTGGTTCAACGGTAAACCCGAAGTCGTCTAACCAAATGTTTTTTGCTTTTTTTTACTTTTCTATTCTAAACTTCAATGAAATCACATTCCTTTTGTATGTGCTTCTGGTGCTAGCTAGCTTATCTTATATGACTGAAAAACTTAAAAAGATAAAAAGCTAAATATCACACATCAATTATATTTTTTATAAATTTTTTCGGTCTGGTAAATGTTTGTCCAGTCTGGTAAAAATTTCAGACCGAATGTCCTGTAAAATGTTGCCAGTTTCGCAGAGATTGATATACTAAGATGGTTTTAAGGCATCGTGTCTCAGGTGATGTCTCAGCTATTCAATATGTGATTGTATGTTTTATCTCAATCAAATGCAAAAACAATATCCAAATTCCTTGTAGTGTTTGTTGTAATCAGTTTTAGACATACAAAAAGCCTTGGAATTTTGTCAAATGAAATGGTGCATTTGAGTGATACAAGTCTGTTTCAGTACATACAGCTAAAGAACTACACGCTTCACCATTCAACATTAATACCTGTAGTATATTACATTTTATCACATGAAAACCTTGTTATGACGTTTGATAGTTAACCCTTCCTACGCTGTTGACGGAAATTGCCGTCTGCTGTTTTTAATTTTTGCTTTAATTCTTAACAAAAAACTGGTTTTGACAGCACATGAGAATCATCTCCATTGGAGACGATTCTCATGTGCTGTCAAATCCAGGTTTTTGTCGAGAAATATTGAAAATAAAACATTTCCAGCAGACGACAACATTTAATTCAGCGTAGTAAGGGTTAAAATACAATTGCCAGTTAAGAAGAGAAATGAATTAATAGATGATAAATTATTTGTAAATTTACATAGATATATATCCTTGTACAGTACATCAATAAGTAAAAATGAACATTTCATAAATGTATTTGGATGTGTATGTTACATGTACATGTATATGAAAACACACCTGTCGTATATTTCAACATATTTGTATAGTATGATACTTAACCCTTAGAATGCAGGAAACAAAAATAGTTGTCTGCTGTTGTGTTATATTGTGTCTACTTTCTCAATGAAAACATGTTTTGACAGCACTTTAGAATCATTTCCATTGGAAATTCTAAATTCTAAAGTGTTGTCCAAACTTGTTTTTCCTGCGACAAAAAAAAGAGGAAAATATAAAATAAACAGCAGAAAACAATTTTAATTCAGCATTGTAAGGGGTAAACAGGTTGTATATGCAATCTATTGCATACATAATATCCCTTTATGGGTATAGATGTATAAAATTTAAATTACAAAAATCATTTTCCCTTATTTTTTCTTCTAATTTCTCATCCAAATGTGTATGTTGTCACCACTCATATGAACCATCAAGGAGACTGCTCAAATGGATGTCATAAAATATACTTCAGAGAAAAATTTAAGAAAACTATTTTTAACCTAACAAACAAATGACCAGTATATTCACAGCATTATGTAGTATTATATAGTATAGGTAAGGGTTAATTCAGCTGAATTATTGTAACTGTTCTGCTCCATTACACTATTGCTGTTGTAAGAACCCAATCAATTAACCAACCAACCAACCAACCAATCCATTACAGCCGCCACCAACAACCCCGGCCAGTGGGGACTTCAAGCTGCTGTCGCACAGATTCGCCATCCAGAACGGACGTATACGGGACAACTCCTCCGAGTTTCTCTCCTTCAAACAGCACTACTGTCTCACGTGGGGCAGGTAATCATTATACTTTTATTAAGTTTGAAAATAAACATTACAATATACAGTATGCACTTGTTATCATAAACTCTCTTAACCCTTTCCCTGATAGAGACGACTTTTCACGCCTCTGCAGAAGATGTCTTTTGAAAACATTGTGGGAAAAGGAGAAATTGCTTGTAACAAGCAATTTCTCCTTTTCCCACAATGTTTTCTACTCTATCAGATAATTTAACCATCATTTGACCCAGCATTTGATTCTTTTATTCAGATGTTTTGGATTTGGATGAGTCGAAATATCGCAAAACAGGGAAAGGGTTAGGTCAAACTACTGTAGCTTATGTCATCAACATTGCAAAGTATACTTTTCTAGCAAAGTATACTTTGAGGGAGTAATCATTTATTTTCCCCGAAATGCATTATGTCATATAGAATTAACAACTGCATATATTTGATGATTAAAGTATGCAGAATTATTATACTGAATTTATTACATTATCACAGCCAAAATGGCTGTGATAGTGTAATAAATTCAGTATAATAACAATTAGTAAATTTATCCTTAAATTGAAAATTTCTCCCTCGAAGTATACTTTGCTAGAAAAGTATACTTTGCAATGTTGGTGAAATCGGCTACAGTTCCGTTCAGATTTCTCAGTGAATAGTATATAGGAAAGCCACCATGACTTGATTATGAGCTGAAAACATTATCTGGTAAAATTTTATTTTCCTTATACAGCATAGTGTCGATGTTGAAGCACCTGGAGAAGATGTTGACCAACTTCGCAGTTCCCGTGGCATTTATTAACGGAGACAAGTAAGTGTGTACTGGAAAATGTTTTCAAATTTAATTGGATTAGTTGTGTCAAGATTTAGCAGAAATAGGTGAGCAGATTAAATGCTTTATTTCTAGCCAACAAGTAGAAGTATATGGTGTCACCATCATTTGAAACGTCTCGTTGAGACGGTTCAAATGAATCGTCACAACATATATTTTTTAATGAGAAACAAGTAATAATAATAATAATAGACTTTATTTTAAGAGGGTTACACATTTAGTTTCAAACTAATCTTCCATGAGGCCCTCATATATACATGTACATATATACAACAGTGGATCACGTTACACAATAATCTAAGTAGGCATTGGCAATAAATTAATTAGCAGACTCTCATCCGATTTTTGTAATGAAAATGGGGTACATGTACTTGGTAAAATTTTATTTCTCGTTGACATATTGGTTTAAAATGAATGTATGAAACAATGATTTATATATTTTGTAAACATGTATTTACAGGTGGGTGGGGATGAGAGTATGCAAATTAACCCTCTCTGATCAAATACACATCTTGTAGTTTTAGTGTTTGCACATGCCAAACGACATGGAATACTGATTGATCACTGAGCGAGGACTAATGGATCACACGTGATATATGCACAAACCCAGCCATGGATCATGTTGGAATATATCTAGACACACACATATATGGCCACTGTGTCATAATGAAAGTGAAATCATTCAGCAAGCTGAATGTATGCAAATGGCATATGCCCTGAGATTTAAATGTTATTTTTATTGCAAAGACCAGAGAGGAAAGAATGTGATCAGGGATTGAACCACAAACTATATGTATTTACATTTTGAACAAAATAAAATAAACACAAACTTGTATTTTCACATTATGTATATGCCAGGTATTAGACATCAATTCTTATCCCTATATACACGGAATTGCCTGGGTGATTCATTTAGCTTTTATTCCATTGAATACATTGACAATGAAAATTATTTCTTGTCTCTATTGTTTTTAGCTTGCTTGGTAAACAGTTCCAAATAATGGAACCTGAATAAGATATGGTTTGTTTGTAAAAGATTTCCTTGTATGGTCTAGGTGAATATAATTACTTGAAGTTGTGGATCTTAGAGTTGGTAAATTTTCATTTGTTGGCCGAACATGAAACATTTCATTAATGTATGATGGCATTTCTGATTTATTAACATTAAACATGAATTTTGCTTTTCTTAAAAATACCCGTTCATAGATGCTAAGTATTTTCAGTTCATCCATACTTTTAACTATATCAGTATAATTGTAGTCCAACATTATTTTACATGCTCGTTTTTGTAGTTTATATAATCTGTTTAGATTGGTTTGCGATGTTCCACTCCATATTATACTACAATAGTCAATATGTGGTTGTATGTAGGTTTTGTAAAATTGTACTCTGTGTTCAATTAATAGGAACTCTTTTATTGTATTAAGAAGCCATAAATTGGTAGCTATTTTTTTCGCAATTTTGTCAATATGCATAGACCAAGTTAGATTATTATCAATGTGAACTCCAAGTATTTTATCATTCTGTGTCATTTTTAAAGTTTCGCCATTAAGTTTTAAACCTAAACAATCAATATTCAAACATACTTGTCTTTGATGAGTAGTTACTAGCATGACTTTTGTCTTGGCTGCATTAATGAGCATTCCATTTTTATTACACCATTTTGACAAATTGTCTAAAGCACTTTCCAACTTGTTTTTTATGGATTGTACAGATGTATTCATTTCATACAGTGTTGTATCATCAGCATAGGAGGTCCGTGTTAACAAAATCTGTATAAAGAGGTAAATCATTTATAAACATTAGAAACATAAGTGGTCCTAATATAGACCCCTGGGGGACCCCAGAGGGTAATGGGTGCAGCTCCAGATAGCGTGTTATTAGTGCATACCTTTTGGCTTCTATTTAGTAAATATGATGAGAACCAGTTTATTGTTGTATGTAAAAATTTATAGTGACATAGCTTTCTCAATAGTAATGCATGGTCAACTAGATCAAATGCTTTTTTAAAGTCTACCATGACGGCGCCAATAATTTGCCCTTATTTATGGCGCCCAACCATTTATCTATCATATAAAGCTAATGCGGTTTCACACGAATGATTCGGTCTAAATATCCTGATTGTGTTGTTGTGCAGCAAATTGTATGAAACAAGAAATTCCATTACACGGTCATGGACATGCTTTTCTAAAAGTTTTGACAGAACCGGGAGAATTGATATTGGCCTATAATTGTTTGGATCATCTTTATCACCTGTTTTTAATAATGGTGTAAACTTTTCCCTCCTTCCATTTATCTGGGAAAATACCCGTTTTATATACTCTGGTTGCATATGTATGTTATACTGTCTGAAATGTAAGGTGCAGAAATTCTAAGTAACCTAGGCCCTATTTCATCCAACCCAGTTGCTTTAGAAATATCAATTGTTTTTAAGTATTTTTCCACTTGGCATTTGGTTATCTCTGAATTTTAAAACGATATCTTTCGGAACTTTTTTGTCACAATATGTTCTGAGCTTTTTAAAATTTGAGTGTTTGAATGGGTTCCTTTATTTTGGATGCAACAGTTACAAAAAAGCTGTTAAATTCATTTGCGATTTCTTCAGGGTTTTCAATTTTTTGCCCGTTAACTTTAAGAGAAAAAACTGTGGCAGATGCATTTTTCTTACTAGCACCTACTTCCCTAAATAAATAATTTCCACACATTAGAAGGCTTTTTGTTTTCATTTATAATCGCAGTATATTGTTCTTTTTTAGACTTTTTAATCAACGCATTTACCTTATTGCGATATGTTTTGTATTGTACATCATCATTGAGTGATTTAAATCTGCCTCTCATTTTCATTGCATCAATTATGTCTGGTGTAAGCCATTTTGGTTGTTGTTTGCGTTTTACTCTATGTTGTTTAATTGGTAGGTGGCTGTTTACTACATCTAAGAATAAGTTGACCATGTATCCATTATATCATGTGTCATCAAACAATTCTATATATTCCAAGGGACTGTTTCAAGTTCAGCAATAAAACCAGTTTCATTAAATTTCTTAAAAGATCTGTATGCTATATTATAATGTGAATTTTTGTAGGAATAACTGAGTTACATTTTCTCATTACAAATATGGAAAGTGGTCACTTAACGCTAATTTAGGCACATTATCGCATTCACATTTGATTTTACATTACAGTAGATATGATCAATAAGCGTTTCTGAGTGGGCTGTTATTCTGGTTGGAATATTTATTATCTGTGTAAGACCAAATGGCTCCATAAAATCAAGCCAACTTTTACTTATTTGCCTATTAAGTAGATCTCGATTAAAATCACTAAAAGATAGAATTCCTTTTGTTCGCGAAGAATTTTCTCTATTTCATTTTCAAAAATATATCATTCCATTTCCCTGATTCATTCGGATGTCTATACATATTCCTACACGAAAACTCTTGCTATTTTTGGGAAAGATTTTCTATCCATATACATTCAAGCCTCATGCTCTAAATCATTCCTCCGTTTACAATTCATGCCATCCTTAACATAAACAAGAATACCCCACCACCTTCTTCCCTTCTATCAGTTGTTAAAATCCTGTCCTTTCTATAAAATGACTGAAAGTTGTTTATTTGGAAGTATTTATCTGGGTGATCACTCTTCAGTTTTGACTCACTAATACCTAAAATATGGATGTCATTATTGTTTGAATTTAGCATTGCTCTGATTTGATCAATTTTATTGGCAATTCCTTGAATGTTAAGATGCCTTATTTTCATACCTTTGGTCACATTAAACTGAAGGTTCAACATGTTTTGGGCACTCATGGAAGAATCATTACAATGTACATATGCATGCGAAGTATCATCAGGTACATTATTTGAGTGTAAAGGTACATTTTGGGATGACGAGACATCTTGCAGAGTTGGTAATTCATACAAATCACTGGTTATATATCTCTGATTCTCCGTCAATGTTTCATTTTGATCGGCTTGATTGATTGTACATGAATTTATGATTTCTCCAGAAATATTTATGTGGTCACAGCTACATGAAATTTGATTGCACTGTTCACAAATATTACCTAAAATAGAGAACACAGTTTCATCAGAAAAATAACTTTGTGTGCTTAATTTGCTGCTGCAACTGATCTTGGCATATTTGCCGATGTCCTATACATTCCAGCATAGGTAATCTTTATGTCCCATGAACTTGCAGTTGAAGCATTGTATTTGATTTTTATGGCGGCAGTCAATAGTCTCATGATTGGTCATACCACATTTCATACACTATCCCCAGTGTGTTCTTGTCTTGGTCGAGGGCGGCCGTAGTGTTGATGATTTTCCTGTGGTCTGTTCACCTGTCCTCTGGTATTTCTCCATAGCGGTCTGGCCTGGAGAACTGTGTGGGGTTTCTTGTGAGCGAGATTTCCTTAGGCTGGTATGCAGGTTTCAGTTGATTTTTGTTTGTGTCATAAACACATCTCTCGAAATCCGCTACTATTTGGATATGATTGTTGATAGTCCCAAGTAGTCGTTTTATTCCCGAGCTCGACAGATGAATGTTGTCTCGTGGACGATAGAAATAGTTTCTTAATTGTCCTGCATTGTCATAAAATGCGGAGTGAGCGTCAATTAGCTTTGTATCATGTGTATCACATTGTCGTCGAATTATATCGTTGAAGTCCTGTACACAGATATCACCACGTGGACATGAGTTGCATATAAATATGTTACATGCAAGATTCTCTTTTTTCACGAACATAAGCAATTGTTCATATCGTTCCTCAAATAGTTCATTGTCCTGTGTCTTGTGAGGCATCATTTCCTCCAACGTATATGATTACATTTTCAAATTGTTTAAGGTCAAATATTTTGATTTTCATGTGTATGTCAAGAACTGTTGCACCAGGTAATGTTTGGCATTCTACATTATCATTTAGCCCCTTACGATTTATTCCAGAGAGGATTGAATCACCAATAATTAAAGTTTTTGTGGGTTTCTGGCTCTGATTTTGTTTTGCATTGGTGTTAATAGGTTTTGTTTTCTGTGTGGCTTTTCTACTGGCTTCGGCCTCTTTGACTTAGGCTTGCGGGCACTCTCATTTTTCGTAGCAGGTCTAGGTGTCTCAGTGGGTTGTACATTTGTAGAAGTATTCCTACTTTCAATTGCTTTTTCCGGTGTGGAGACTACTATCACTGACAGATCATCAGGCGGCAATGTGCTGGCATTGGTTGGGGCATTTTCAGCTGGGGTATTTTCAGTTGTGGCCTGTTTCTCACTCAGTTTGATAACTTCTGTGGTGAGATTTGTCAGTTGCGTCTGCAGGGATCCAATTTGTGTAGATATTTGAGTTATCATTTCAGTCACAAGGGAGATTTGGTGGCTCACAGGAAGTTCCTGCAACCCATTCAGGTGGTCCTGGTGGCACAGGAGAATACCACGGTGGAGAACAGTCTCTGCATCGTGTGCGTCCCAGTTGGTGTGCTGGTCTGTGGCGACAGTGGCTCCATTTCCTCACTTGTCTGGTCAGCCATCAAGGTTGTTCTGTACAAATTAATTGAGATCCTGCTGAAATGGTTATTCCTCCATAAATGTTGCCCTGGACCCGAGACTTTCAGCTGTCTGCTGGTCTTGTCAATTTCCAAGTAGACGTTCTTCTTTTGAACATGTGTGGTCAACTTAATTTTGTCTTTACTGGTGTCACCTTGTCCCACAAATGCAAACATTAACTGTTTTATAAAGCTCTCAAAGACCGCTGATACAAAAAACATGACCGTTGTTTGTTTGTCTGTAGTAACAAATAAACAGGTACATAATTATGTTTAAACATGTATTCTGAATGTAGTGGGCAACTGAGTTGGAATTATTACATACTGCAACCATTTCACTGTCTAACTACTCACTGACACAGGTTTGCGAACCAGAATTTGATACCTTTTTTATGGAACACCCTGTAGATACCGGAAGTACTGATATTTCACCAAAAGTTCTTTATTTCATCAATGAGAAGATATGACTTTTATTTACATTGTATAGCTGAGTTAGTATGTATTGTATATAGTCTATACCCTGACACAGGCTGGCAGACCTGGCGGAGGAGTTTGAGTTAGAGAGAGCCCCCAAGTTTGAGGACCTGCTCACCTGTATCGTGAACAGTGACGACGTCGAGAACATCATCTGTAGACCCGTAAGTTGATTTATTTTATGTACTTTCATTTCCCATTGAAACACAATGGAATTCGAGCAGTCAATATTTTTCCATATTGACGTCTCGAGTAATAAACTTACATGTCTGACGAACCTGGACCTTACTTACATGTCATGGTTCGTCAGACATTATAAGGTTAACTGTATTGTAATATAGGGTTAACTGTATTGTATTATAGGGTTAACTATATTGTAATATAAGGTAACTGTATTGTAATTTTCAAATTTGCGGCGTATATCAGAAAATGATAGGTAAAAAAATCTGTTTAATGGCGACGTGCTAGCGGAGCCATTAAACATGTTTTCCGAACTATCATTTTCTGATATACGACACAAATTTAAAAATTACAATGCGGTTAATCTATTTCTAATGCACTCCTTTACTACTGGCGTAGGAATACAAATTGAAATAATTTGTGACTGTTCATCAACAATGATATACCTGTAATGTATGACCATCAGCCAATCAGATTGCATGATACTTATAGAGTGCATTAGAATCATGTTTATGTGTACATGATTGATGTTACTTGTCCAGTCAAACTGTGTCCCATTCCCTGACTCTGGCTTACGCACCTGGGGTGCGTTTCACTAAACTTTGTACGACTAAGATGTTCATAAGTGCAAAATCATGGTAGTCTGTAAATTTCACATTAACAACGTCTTCTTGTAAACAATTATTGGATTTACATTTATTGAGCATAGGCTGCATATGCAGCCTATGCTCAATAAATGTAAATCCATCAATTGAAATATTAAGACGATCATAAATTTGCACTTACGAACATTTTAGTCATACAAAGTTTAGTGAAACGGCCCCCAGGTAATGGAGACATCTGTAGACTCGTTAGTTGGTACAATATGTTCAATATGGAGTTTGACCTGTACATGATGTTATTTTGTCACCATGGTGCTACTTGTTGCCTAGCCTTGCTGATATCAAAAGATGGCCTGGTGTTCTCCAAGTAGCAATTTTCGTCATAGCCTATTGATAAGCCCCGATACTAGCCTGGTATTCTCTATTTATTCAGGGACGTAGGTTTAAAGGTCCGAACGGTCGGGAGATAGCATCAGCCAAGATCCAGGCAACATGGAAGATGTTCCGCGAGCGGAGCACGTACCTAGAGTTCCGGCGGCGGAAGTGGGCGGCGGGCGTGATCGCCATCTCGTGGATCATGCACATCAAGATGGCAAAGGTTCGCAACAACCTGAAACAGGCGCGGCTCGACAGCCTGGAGAACTACCGCCACAGGGCCAAGGTGAGTCACTCATCTGTGACGTGAATATGTGGCTTCTCTGGGTCCTGAAACGGGCAAATTGACAGTCTGGAGTCCGGGTCAAGGTGAGTCAGTCGTCTGTGATGCGAATATGTGGCTTCTCTGTGTCCTGAAATGGGCGTCACAGGGCCAAGGTGAGTGGCTCATCTGTGACGGGGATACTAGTATGTTATGTGGCCTCTCTGGGTCCTGAAACGGGCGTCACAGGGCCAAGGTGAGTGGCTCATCTGTGACGGGGATACTAGTATGTTATGTGGCCTCTCTGGGTCCTGAAACGGGCGTCACAGGGCCAAGGTGAGTCATTGAGTCTAATCTGGCTGTGACTGGAGAAATGGGGCTTATAGGATTTGTGACCAGTGTGGCTCCTGATCAAATAGTGCACTCCTGTAGTATGATAACGATCTCTATTGCTTGTTAGAACCATGACGGGTGTTTCATTGATGTAATGGCGAACTGTGTAGATCCTGATCAGACTGCGGATGCACAGGCTGACCTGGATGTACATTGATCGTAAAACGCATAAACTCCTGGGGGCCGTTTCACTAAACTTTGTACGACTAAAATGTTTGTAAGTGCAAATTTAGGATCATCTGTAAATTTCAATTGATGGATTTATATTCATTGAGCCTAGGCTGCATGCAGCCTATGCTCAATAAATGTAAATCCAATAATTGTTTACAAGAAAACATTGTTAATGTGAAATTTACAGACTATCATAATTTTGCACTTGCGAACAATTTAGTCGTACAAAGTTTAGTGCAATGGTCCCCTGTTCTCCAGTCAGAACCACAAATTTATTATACTTTGTGTTTCCCATCATGTATTAAACTGTACCGACACAGGGCAGTGGTAAGTTGCTCATCTGTGAAGGGGGAATGGGATTTATGTGATATGTAGCATCTGTAGGTCCTGCATGGAGAAATTGGGCTCCTTACCTTTGCAAGGGATGGGGTCAATCCCCACCTTAGGCAATGATAATACTTTTGTTGTACTTAAATGCCACTAATGTCTGTTCCACGTATTGCTGCCGACAAACTTTTGGCTATTAAACACATTAAATTAAAAACATATTTAAATGTAAGTACTTTTTTTCATCATTCACGATAAAGTAATCCCAATAAAGCTGTCTAACGCTCAACCGAATATATTTTATATTTGACGTCACTAACTATGTATTTACTATATTAAATTCCTATAAAGAACACTTTGTGCCTACTGAGTGGGCATGCACCTTCAAGTTTGACATCCAACAGAATGTGCAAACCTGATTCTGTGGTTTGTCATAGCAACAATAACCAGCATATTGTATCCTTGTAGAAACTGGCGATGTCCTAGGACCGTGTTAAGAAATCAAACCATGTTGTGAACAAGTGTAAAATGCTAATAATTCCAGCACAAAAATATTTACACAATTCCCTAACATTTGATTGGCTCGTAGCAAGTCTCTGTCCAAAATTTATATCACAGTAAACTCCCACGCCAAACTACTTTCCGTAACCGTGAGGCGCAGTTAAAATAATTCTTAAGAAAACGGAAAATAAGCACATTTTCTTGATGAATTTATTTCAAATGCTGGAATTATAGGTTAGACACCACCAAATAGTTTTACTATATAATTTAACCGAATGCCATCCAATAAGGCCAGTCTCTCCTACTTTCACTATTCGTATGGATGCTGTGGGACCCACTTGTACATGACCTGCAGCCAGTCTGTACTGGTTCTGCATGAACTAAACAATAGGTTCACTTACTCCTAAGAAAGAAAAATCCAACCTTGTCATATCCTCCAATATTGTGTACATTTTTTGGCCACGGAAACTCCGTTTACATCAAAGTGACCAACAGGGTCAGTGTTTTCTTTTAAATGCTACAAATATGCTGAAAACTGGTGTTGAAGGCACCCCAAAATGTTCCTCAAGTGAAACTGGGTAGTAATGGATCAAGATTTGCAAGCAAACGGTGTCTGTGACCTCAAAACACCCGCACAATTTTTTTATACCGGACTACTTTTGCATACACCCTGGGCGGTTTCGCACCATTTGGTGTCTTCTAACCTATAAGTGTACCAGTCCCACTACAAATCATTCTACAATATTCACTATTCAAAAACTAGCTTCTATTCCTGGATACAGTACCAAGTTTGGAGCAAAATATCTCAAATGGTTGTCACACAGCAGCTGTGTAACTCCACCATGTGACTGTCCACATTCTGCCTTAATTGAGCTACTACAGAACTATGGAGAATTTTAATAGATGATGAATTAAAAGCACAAATCTCCATAAAATCACATAACATTACCCTAAATAGTGTTATAGCTAACCATTCTACATATACAGACTCATCACTGAAACTATACCAACATGTATGCCACTCTGGAATGGTCGACAGACAAAAGGGTACTGGCTTGGAACGGTCAGTCAAGAAATTTGCTTTATAACACAGGAGGAAAGGAAAAACAATGTTTTCTGAGTACTAGTGTATTGATACTATACCGATATGCGAAAACAATACACTTACGCCTAATTTTGGCAAATTTTGGAACAGCGTCGCGATGTCGCGCCACTTTCTAGAACTTCTTAATTGTCCATCAGCATGCCAATATCAATGAATAAAAATGAAAAACACACTATGATCACTGTTTTGCTGTATATTACTGTCACATTCCAAGCCCAATCACCTACAGGTAATTTGCATACACTGGTTTATTATATTTGACTAAATAAAGCTGAGAAATCAAGATTTTAGAAGATTTTGAAGCCGATAACTGTCCGTCTGAGATACAAAAAGAACAAATATGTTGCATCGCGGAGTCCGCTCGATTATTCTTGTCGCAGTAACTTTAAATTATGTTCCAGAGACATAGCTACAAGAAACATAAACTTCCAACTTCAAAATTCTACAAACAAACATATCTCACATAGGGCCTAGGCACACCTTATAGGTTAGACACCACCAAATAGTACTATATAATTTAAACCGAATGCCATCCAATAAGGCCAGTCTCTCCTACTTTCACTATTCGTATGGATGCTGTGGGACCCACTTGTACATGACCTGCAGCCAGTCTGTACTGGTTCTGCATGAACTAAACAATAGGTTCACTTACTCCTAAGAAAGAAAAATCCAACCTTGTCATATCCTCCAATATTGTGTACATTTTTTGGCCGACGGAAACTCCGTTTACATCAAGTGACCAACAGGGTCAGTGTTTTCTTTTAAATGCTACAAATATCTCTGAAAAACTGGTGTTGAAGGCACCCCAAAATGTTCCTCAAGTGAAACTGGGTAGTAATGGATCAAGATTTGCAAGCAAACGGTGTCTGTGACCTCAAAACACCCGCACTATTTTTTTATACCGGACTACTTTTGCATACACCCTGGGCGGTTTCGCACCATTTGGTGTCTTCTAACCTATAAGGAATGAATGGCCTTTTTGTTGAATTTATCGGGGATATAAACTTGTAAAAGTCACGGGAATACTGGACGAGGCCTTCCGGCCTTCGTCCAGTATTCCCGCGACTTTTCCAAGTTTATACCCCGATAAATTTCACAAAAAGGCCATTCATTCCTATAATGTAAACATTGTAGAAACTGGCGATGTCCTGGGACCGTGTTAAGAAGTCCAAGCATGTTGTGATCCACATCCCGTCAATGGGGGTCAGTCAGAACATCCGAGACAGTATTCATGACTTCGGCATTCGACAGAACACACAGATGGCTCGACTCTGTGACCTCCGGGGTAATATATTGTTTTTTTAACCCTTCTCCCTCCAAGATCCTCTATAAACCTTTCAGATTATTTCACTCTGTCACCCCTAAGTGTCTGAAATGGACTCATCCATGCTGACTCATTGCATTCGGAGGACACCATTTGAAAATTGTAAATATATTTTTTTATTTCTCATCGTAAGTGGGGTGGACTATGGCCTAGGGGTTGGAACAGCTGACTTCCAATCCAAGGTTGTGGGTTCAAACCTTGTCTAAGGCATCAAAAATACTTTCATAGTATTTCCATCCCACTGGTCTGTCGGATGAGACTTTAAACTGTGGTCCCGTCTCTATATGTCCCTAGCTGTTCGTGGGACATTAAACCCATTCACTTTCACTTTTCTCATCGGAAGTATATATTGTGATCACCATTTGAACCGTCTCATCGAGACTGTTCAAATGAGTGGTTACAATATATAGTTTCATTGAGAAATAACGAAAATTGGAAAGAAAATATTATACATTTTCATACACATAAAAATTTATTCTGTTCCGTCGTAGATCTATCGGAAAGCCACACGAGCACTGACGTAATTCCCTTCAGCGATTTATGTTACCACTGACCACCATTTGCCGCAGATAAGACACTATAATAAACTAGTTTGAAACACTTCAAAAGCTATGGTCAGCATTGTACATGTCTATATAATCACCCAAAAGACTAATAGCTTAACTAAATGTTATCGGTGACAAAGGTGATGACGTAGTGTCTAGTAGTAGTGTCTAGTCAGAGCAAGGCGCGTGGTTACTATGTGCGAGTGCATTAGCAGATAATATGAATACTATATTTAGCAAAATTCACGTTTGCAACGCTAGTTATGTAATAGGCAATTAAACTCCGCCATCTCCACATCCACTCACCACCCCCTCCCAATACTATCTATTATAATGTATAGTATTTGAGTATGGGGAGGGTGGTGGATGTTGAGACAGGGGAGTTCAATTCCCTGTGAAGTAACTAATGTTGCAAACTTTTAACATACGTAGTATAGTCGGACCAGATGGATTTATCTAATGGGGGTATGTGGGTGGGGAGTTCAATCCCCTGTAGTTATTTTTTAATAATAAATTATTTTGTCGCGCCTGCTTGCGGACAGCGCGATATAGTTGGCATATTGGCATATGTATGTGCGTCTTGTTTTTGGTTAAAGTTTTTCGGTATACTATCAAAGCCTCGGCTGGCGTGACATTTGGGTCATGGCCATCTAGTTTTTGTCGAGCCCGCTTGCGGAAAGTGAGACATAGTGATCAAAATGACGTCTGGGTGTCCGTACGTGCATTCGTGTATGCATGCGTGCGTCCGTCCGAAATCTGCATTAAAGTTTTTAATTACCTTTAAACTTTATATGCTTATTAGTCATCATCCATATATTCATGTTGTATCCCACTCATACAGCCCCTGTGCCCAAGGTCAAATGACTTGAAATTTGTGTTAAAGTTTTTACATACCTTATATCTCCACAACACTTGCTCCGATTTAGTTCAAACTTCAAATAATTCTTTATTATCATCCATATTTTCATTCTATATCCCACCCATGCACCCCACATGCCCAAGAGCAAGGTCAAATGACTTTACAATTTGCGTTAAGGCTGTTACATACCTTATATCTGCACAACCCCGAATTCAAACTTCAAATAAATACACTCTGAGACCATCAAATACCTCGGTGAGCTCAACATGCGGGCCGCGGCCATCTGGTTTTAGTTTTATTACTTTCTTTTTTCAGGTTACCCATATGGAAATTTAATGTGAAATGCTGTTTTACCAACTGTTTTGCTCGCATTTGAGACCCGGGGCCTTTAACATCAAACATTTGTTTAGCGTAATGACTCAATCACTTGTACATTTTTCAAGATAATAAGCTCACCTGGTTAAATATACGATATATATATCACGGCCCTTGTGGGAAAGACACCTTATTCCACAGAATTCATGTTTCTAGTGAAATATAGGAATTTTATCCTATAGGAATTTTATCCTATATCCTTGAGTGAGGAGACCCTGCAGTATAACTCCAAGTTACTAGGCCTCCAGTGTAATATACCCTGTGTGTTGTAGACCCGAATGTGGACGTCCTGTACATTTCCCCGGTACCCTTGAGTGAGGAGACCCTGCAGTATTACTCCAAGTTACTCGGCCTTAAGTGTGCCATTGACTCGGGTAACGTTGATGACCAGGCAGACCTGGGGGACCGGTACAAAATCATCGTCCCCGAGGCAATCAAAAGCTTTCCAGTGAGTATATAATAATCACAGAAATCTTTTCATAGTTTCATCCAGCATGGTTTACCCCTTTCACCCCTAAATATCTTACATGGAATCTTCTGTTCTAATTTTGGACTAATCCATTTATCAGGAAGAGGTATTCCCTGAAATACATATCAAAGCTTCTTGACAAATTCTGCAGATCCTGGTGAGATTGCTCGTTTACGCCTTCATCCCTGAGTACTTTTCCATTAATCTGAAATTGTGCATGAGGCAATCAAAAGCTTTCCAGCAAGCATGATCGCAATTTGTGTTTACATCCCGTCTTATAACTTTGCTGTTGAACGGATGTAAGACGCCAATCATTGTACATGAGGCAATCCAAAAATTACAGTAATTGTGAAAAAAATATTTGCATACTTGTTGATCTATCTAGCACCACAGGTGGAAGACTCGGACCTGTGACACAACAAAAATGCCCATTGCAAAAAAATCCATTACCACACCAACTTGGTCTCTAAAAAAATGCCCATTACAAAAAATCCATTACCCCACCCACTTGGTCTCACCAAGTGGGTGGGGTAATGGATTTTTTGTAATGGGCATTTTTTTGTCACAGGTCTGAGTCTTCACCTGTGTCTAGCACAAGATTAGCAGTTTGATCCTGGAATGGATTGATACCATGTAACCTATTCCATATATGTGGCTGTGACTGGATAAAGGGCTTATGGGTTTTGCGACCAATGTCGATCCAGTTCAGCCTGTGCATCAGCACAGTCTGATCAGGATCGGCACTTTGCGTCATTCCATCAATGAAACACACGTCATCCTTCTAGCGAGCAATATAGACTGTTATCAAGCTACAGAAGTGTGCTATTTGATCAGGAGCTGGACTAGCTGCCATGGTCACAAATCCCATCAGCCGTTTTCTCCAGTCACAGATATATATCAGAAAACAAGGTAATTTTGTAAAAGTTAGAAAATGTTACTATTGCTTGTCTAAATTAATTCTGTTTTAAAGGTACATGTCCACTCAGTAGTCACAACATGTTCTTTATATGTATTAAATAAGTGTATAATTGTGTCACTATTCCATCAGTTCTAAAAAATATGAGTGCCCGCTATACACCATTACCCCACGTATTGCTTGTCATTATTATACATTTTATATCAGACGTAAATTTCCACACCGATATCAGGGGCGATAACCGTGTTTCCTAAAATGTTAACAGACATTACTATATATTCTCTGTTTTTATTTTTTATGTGCAATAATCATACTTTATAATCTGTCGAAAATATTATTTTTTTCAGGTGATGCATTTAATTAGTATAAATAATTAAAAAATATCATGCCTCATTTGCATATGAAAATAGCCTGATTATGTAACCACCGCGAGTCACTGTCAGTAAAATAACTATTACTCAATGATTATATCTGTATAGTAGTGGGCACTTGTAATTTTTAGACCTGGTGTAATAGTGACACAATGATACACTTATTTAATTTCTATAAAGAGCATTTTGTGCCTACTGACTGGGCATGTACCTTTAATACATCGGCATTATGGTCGATGGTATTGAAAGTGTTGATAAACAAGATAATAATAGAAGCAATCTAAAGCTTTACTGTGTGTAAATTATCTTTGGAAATGGTTTCAATAAACTGATGCCAAAGGACTGATGTTGATTTTTTTTTCTCCAGATTTATACTTTAATAACCCTTAGACCGATACTCACAACAATTGTCTGCTGTTGCTTTTATATCTTGCCTTATTTCTCAATAAAAACATGTTTTGACAGCACTTCAGAATCATTTCCAATGGAAATGATTCTGAAGTGCTGTCAAAGCATGTTGTAAATTATTCTAAAGTGCTGTTAAAACATGTTTTTGATGATAAAAATGGAAAATAGGAAATAAACAGCAGACGACAAAAAGAATAAGATAGCGGTCTAAGGGTTAATAGTTAATTTGTACATAACATTCTATTGCATGTACTTTTCTTGTTTATTATGCACAGGTTAACAAAGAGGTATATAGTGTTACATGTTATGTTTCATTGATATTTTTTTTTGAATTTTGTGTCATTTGTTTCAGAATTTATTTTGCAAACACATGTGACCTGTCATGATATTGAGTTATTATGTGAGACTGTGACTGATGAAATGGGGCTTATGGATTTTGCGACCAGTGTAGATCCCGATCGGCCTGTGCATCCGCACAGTCTGATCAGCATTTGCACTGTTCACCATTCTATCTATGAGACCCGTATTGCTTCTAACAAGCAATATAGATCGCTACCAGGCTACTGGAGTGTGCTATTTGATCAGGAGCTAAACTGGTCACAAATCCCATAAGCCCAATTACTCACAGCCACATGTATATCATTAGTGTCCTGTGTTTGTTATAATTAGCTAGCAAAATACTGCAACTAGATACAGATCTAAATTTTTGGTTAAAAATTCAGATATGTTTCACAAATTCAAAAGCGAATAATGTAGACACTGATCAGGCTGTTGAAGTGCAGGCTTATCTGTAGCTTATTTTACCAAAATTGCAAAGTATACTTATCTTGCTATTAAAGTATACTTTGGGGAAGAAATATTAAATTTAAGGATAAATTTATTATTTTTTTATTATACTGAATTTATTACATTATCACAGCCATTTTGGCTGTGATAATGTAATAAATTCAGTATAATAATTCTGCATACTTTTAATCCTCAAATATGTGCAGTCGTTAGTTCAATATGAAATAATGCATTTTGCAAAAAATAAATGATTACTCCCTCAAAGTATACTAGATAAGTATGCTTTGCAATTTTGGTGAAATTAGCTACAGATCTCATTTTGTGTCGCTATATTGGTCACTGACTGAACCTCTTGTTACCGTGGCAAGTCACATTTTTTTTATGTATCCAAATACCGATATTTGTGTTAATACATGTAGTTTTAAATTCCACAACGACTTTAAGGATTGAAATCAGTTTTTATATTCATCTGAGAAGATGAAAATATTGCATATGGTTATTAAATAGACATTCCGCTGAATTCCAGGAACAAGTCCATGCTCAAACTATACTATACTATGCTATTATTTTGTGCATGGCAATCATGATAACGCTGCTCCATAAATGTCTAGTATTTCACTTTGTCTCCTAATGTTGTTTATATACTTTTCTGTTGATTTTTAGAGCAATATTCAAGTGCATATCTACGGAGCCCCGCATGGGACGTAGAATTCTTTTTTTTTATTAATTCGTTCCCACGAAATAAGAATTTGTTCCCTCAATTTAACAATTCGTTCCCACAAATTACTAATTTGTTCCCTCAATTTAACAATTCGTTCCCACGAAATAACAATTCGTTCCCATGGGAACGAATTGTTCATTCATGGGAACAAATTGTTATATCGTGGGAACGAATTGTTAATTCGAGGGAACAAATTGTTAAATTGAAGGAACAAATTGTTATTTTGTGGGAACAAATTAATAAAAAAAATCCATGTCCTGTGCGGGGCTCCGTACATATCTCCTATATATTGTTCTAAATTGATGTCTCTGTTCTGGCTCAATTTAGCCACGATATTGCTTTGTTTTCAGTGTGAAGACATACTTCTGACATTAACTAACTTGTACCGTTTCCTACTTTCAGACACATCGTATGTGCTTATCAACACTACTCAAATACAGTCCATTTACACTAAAACGCATTAAAAACTTGATACGTGGCCGGGAAGCGTACATTATGACAAACATTCCCCATGTGGACGACCTAGATATCGCGGACTATCTCGACGTGCCAATATTCGGACCGGAGCCCGAGGTTGCCCACCTATACTCCACAAAGTCGGGCTGCAAGAGGATCTTCGCTAGTGCTAATATTGACATGCCTCCCAGTGAATATGATGTCTACAGTCTCGGTCAGGTGAGTGATTTGTCATACATTGTTCTGTTTTATGTCTAAATTTGGGGAAATTTGTTATAATTTCTGTTTCCTGTCACCGCTCTTCTTGATATTCTACACATCACTTCCTCTAATTGTTCTCTATCATGCCCTCCCAAATCCATGACCCGCAGACCCCCGCGAACCCCAAGGTCACAATCTTAGCTTTCCTTTCACACAGCTTCTTAATATTCTTAATATTTGTCAGTCCAGGCGGTGGCTTGGGGTATACGTGAGCCCCTGGAAGCCATTTCACTAAACTTTGTACGACTAAAATGTTCGTAAGTGCAAAATTATGTAAATTTCACATTAAAAGTGTTTTCTTGTAAACAATTATTGGATTTACCTTTATTGAGCATAGGCTGCACATGCTCAATAAATGTAAATCCATCAATTGAAATTTCCAGACGATCCTAAATTTGCACTTACAAACATTTTAGTCGTACAAAGTTTAGTGAAACGGCCCCCAGCTCTCTCTAGTTCTACATTTCCTGATGAACCACTCAATATTTACTACTTCTTGAATTTCAGTTGCATGAATGTTTAGCACAACTGGTCACCGAAAACCTACTGGTGAAGCGATGGCTGTTCAAACTGGACGATGAATTTGATGGCCGAGGTATCGCGTACTGTGATATCTCCGAACATCTGAAGTGTTACCGCTGGGCATTGAAAGAATCACAAAGATACGGAGAAAAATGGAGCAAAAAATGGGCACAGGTAATACATGTGATACACAATCAAGGTGTGGTGGGATCACGTGTTTCCGAACAGCGTGACGTCATGTTTTTTGGATGTGTTGATTTCCTTTAGTATTTTTCTATTGGAATGACATATTTTTATGAAATATACCGTATATGCGGTACATGTTGCCCTTTATTGTATAGGCGGCTTTAATCTCGTCATTCTGTTATTTTGAAGAATCGGTTACCGTAAATAAACGGTACTCGATTCTTTGTAAAAATTATAAGTTATTGTGAATAACTTTCAGAGCACTCATAAGACACATATGCCATCGTATTATGTGCGCTACATATCCTAAAAATCCGTCTGGTCACAGATTAAGTCACGTCGGAAAATCGGGTTCTGAAACCACGTTATCCCACACCTTCACCATGGCCTATAGTCATGAACTCCATGGAACAATCCACAAAGTCTTTAACCCATTGCAGACGGGATGCCAGTATGAACTTCTATAAAAAATAAATCCTATTTTCCTCGTTTCTTCTCGAAAGTATACGTTGTCACCACTCATTTGAACCGTCTCTGCGAGACGGTTCAAATGAGTGGTAACAACATATACTTTTATTGAGAAATAAGCTAGAAAATCTGATTTTTTTCAACAAACGTTAATGTATCCTTACACTTCAATGGGTTAATTGTTAATACGTATGTACAATATGTACTACCGATAACAAAACACGTCTAGTGCTTGACATAAGAAACCCAGAATTCTCTCTAATACTTCCTGACAATTCTGGCTATAGACAATTTCCAGGTAAGTTACATGATCTCTCCGCCATATTCTTGTTCTTGTTCTTGTATATATATTCTGCCTTCGTAGGCACACCTAGTATGTCACAGTAAGCAGGTTTTGTTGACTTCGTTTTGGTTGAACTTAACTCTGTTTGTTTGCAGTATGTAAGTCCCTGTGATAATTTTCACTTTAACTGGGATGCGGTTCACGTCTATGGAGCTGTTTTTATATGGGACCATCGCAGGGTGGCATTTTCCTGGTACGAAGTGTTTGGACAGTTGGTTCAGTGATGAATATAGTTCTGCCTGATTAACAATATTTTCTTTCCATTTCTTATTCACTGCTTTGTTGACTATTCTTTTCCATGCTATTTCTTTTCACGGGGTGCTTCGATCAGTTCAGTGGGGGATTGGAGATCATATTTCCATAAATATTTCCATTCTAAGCTTTTGGACCAGCATACTCACCAACGTAACCACGTTGAGGCACACCGAGGTAAATGCCTCGGTGGTATGTGGTATTTTCCATTTTTGTTTGTTTTTTTATGCTTTCATCATAAAAGCCGATCGTGAATTGACTGTTCGTGACCATATAATGTTATGCCACGATGTTTACCCCGGGGGATAAGCCCCCCGGTAGCAAATATCATCAATTATTCTGCCATTCAAAACGTGTCAAACATCTAAAATATGCCAGAACGCAGGAAATGCAATGTGTACATTTAAAAAAAAAATTACAGGAGAGAATGCACCCGGATCCCCTACTGTACTCCCTCGCTCCGCTAGATCGACGAACGAGGCCGGACCAATTTTATTGCCTCGGTGTTTTTCAGGCTCTGGCTACGCCACTGGGGCTGTAGTATGGACTATGAAATGTTGTGCTCCATGTTAAAATTGGAAAAATATAGCTATGGCCTTGGAGACTGCGATTAATCCAGATTGCTAAATGAATGATCTATTGTACCTTATTCTCACTTTTTCAGTAGCCTATTTCACTAACATTGCAAAGTATACTTATCTAGCAAAGTATACTTTAAGGGATAAATTTATTAATTTTTATTGTACTGAATTTATTACATTATCACAGCCATTTTGGCTTTAATGATGTAATAAATTCAGTACAATAATTCTGTATAGTTTTAATCAACAAATATATGAAGTCGTTAGTTCTATATGAAATAATGCATTTTGGGCAAAAATATATGATTACTCCCTCAAAATATACTTTGCTAGATAAGTATACTTTGCAATTTTGATGAAATCGGCTACAGATGTCTGTTGTTCATATTTGATCACAACAATATGCTATCCACCATTCATGTACATGTATATTCACTATATGCACTATTACAGGAAGCTGCTTACATCAAAATTCACGCAGAAATTGGTGATGTGTTGGCAAACCACGCTTGCCCTGTGAAAACGAAAGTATACGCCACATGGGAACTGTTCCTGGAATCTTTCTTAAGTCGAGGTATGTCGCCCACAACATTGGGGCCGCAATCTGACAAGTCTGAGATTATTAGTGGCTGCGACTGTAGAAATGGGGCTTATGGGATTCATGAACAATGTATGTAGCTACTGACCAAACAGCTCACTCCTGTCAACTGATAACAATCTATATTGTTTGTTAGAAGCATGACAATCATTGATGGAACAGCAAACAGTGCAGATCCTGATCAGATTGTGCGGATGCACAGGCTGATCTGGATCTACACTGGTCGCAAAACATGTAAGCCCCATTTTTCTCATTCACAGCCACATTTCTGTCTTCACCAGTGACATGATCAGTTTCAACATCGGTACAGCCTGACCATTTATATACTTAACCATCACATTGGTAAGGATCTATTAATTGCCATAGCTTCCCTAGATGTTGATGTTTAGCAGACACCCGGGGGCCATTTCACTAAACTTCGTACGACTAGAATGTACGTAAGTGCAAAATTATGATAGTCTCTAAATTTCAATTTAACAATGTTTTCTTGTAAACAATTATTGGATTCACATTTATTGATCATATGCAACCTATGCTCAATAAATGTAACTCCATCATAAATTTCCAGACGATCCTAAATTTGCACTTATGAACATTTTAGTCGAACAAAGTGAAACCGGCCTGTCTAGGACCTCGGGCCAAATACACGCCGACTGATAATGCAATGCTGCATCCTGCATTGACACTGAAACAATGCCAACAGTATCACAGTCAATCCGGATTTAAAAAGTATCTTATTGGTGTTTCATTGGTAGAAAAGGCCTCAATGTGATGACTAACTACGATCTGTTCCACGCTTTGCTGCCGACAAACTTTTGGCTTTTAAACACATTAAACTATCTAAACAATAGTTAAAAGTAAGTACTTTTTCATCAATGACAAAAAAGTCATCCTCCCCAAAAAGATTTATTTGATGAAATTCCATAAAATATTTATTTTTAGCGCGCCTTCCGAAGGAAGAAGTGCTTATGGCATACCCTCGGCGTCGTAGGCATCCGTCTATCTGTCTGTCCGTCCGGGCACACATTAGGGTACTTATGTGGCTAGCCCCACAGGGTTATGGACTTAGTAAAGGATAGGGTTGGTTACAATTAGCCACCTAAAAAATCCTTTTATGTGGCTAAAAATCGTTTTATGTGGCTAATATTTAACATGTGATAAGCCACATAAGTATCCATTTGTAAGAACGTCCGTCCGTCTGTCCGTCTGTCTGTCTTCAAAAATTATAATGGCCTATATTTTCTGTTTCCTTCCTTGGATTTGCTTCATATTTCACACACGCATTGCTCCAAGGGTCCTCTACTGCGCTGTGGCAAATGTACGTCCGTGCCGCCCCTTCTAAGCCCAGGGTCAAGGTCACATACTTTGTGCATCTCAAAACCTTAACGCTCGGACGCTCGGGTAAATGGCCTATATTTTCTGTTTCCTTGCTTGGATTTGCTTCATATTTCACACACGCATTGCTCCAAGGTACTCTACTGCACTGTGGCAAACGTATATGTCCGTGCCGCCCCTTCTAAGCCCAGGGCCAAGGTCACATACTTTGTGCATCTCGAAACCTTAACGCTCGGACGCTCCAAGGGTCCTCTACCGCGCTGTGGCAAATCCACGTCCATGCCACCCCTTCTAAACCCAGGGTCAAGGTCACATACTTTGTGCATCTCGAAACCTTAACGCTCGGGTAAATGGCCTATATTTTCTGTTTCCTTGCTTGGATTTGCTTCATATTTCACACACGCATTGCTCCAAAGGTCCTCTACTGCGCTGTGGCAAATCCACGTCCGTGCCGCCCCTTCTAAGCCCAGGGTCAAGGTCACATACTTTGTGCATCCCGAAACCTTAATGCTCGGGTAAATGGCCTATATTTTCTGTTTCCTTGCTTGGATTTGCTTCATATTTCACACACACATTGCTCCAAGGGTCCTCTACCTCTGCTAAGCCCAGGGTCAAAGTCAAATACCTTAATAACCCTATGTTTTTGGACGGGTACAAATAATTATTCCATACATATTCCGTGGCCGGTGTGATGTAACCGCATCAATTTCAGAAGTTCAGTGCAACCGTTGTGAACTGGTCTGGTGACGTAATGGCACATTCTAGTAACATCATAAGACACATTCATTACGTGTTCAAGGTGTTGGCTTGGACCCGGAATGAGCATTGTCTACAGCCATGGTCAAACAGCAAATGCTGTACGTTTGAACATGGCTCGAGCGGTCGAACAATTGCAGTCATGTAACAATATCAAGTTTATCAGGTTCAGTATTCTTCTGAATTCCTACACATTCATTCGGCTCATATTTAAGGGTGGGAATTGGCTCGGACACCTTCCATACCCGGGATATATAGCCCAGTAAAGAAGCAGGCCGATGGTCGTCGGTCTGGTTTATATTTCCGAATTTTTATAAATGTTGCATTTATAATTCAGGCTCCAAAAATGTGCGTCAAATATAGGAGAATCTATGCAGGTATGGTAACCTATAATTTGAGGCCTCCTATAGCACCCATCAGCTTATATGTGTGTGATATTCCTACACATTTGCCAGCCTTGCCTGATAAATAATCTTTATTGTATCCCCCGGACTCCGTCGGGGGATACTATGGATTTGACAGCGCGCCGCGTCCGCGTCTGCCGCAGACACTTCTTGTCCGGAGCATAACTCGAACACCCTTTGGAATATTTTCATGAAACTTCACACATGCATAGACCACGACCCGAAGGTGTGTCGCGCACAAGAATGACAACTCTTGCATAGCTAATTTTTGAGTTATCTCCCTTTTTTGTTTCTCGCACTGATTTCGTATCCGGAGTATAACTCCACCACCCTTTGGAATATTTTCATGAAACTTCACACATTCATAGACCACGACCCGAAGGTGTGTCGCGCACAAGAATGACAACTCTTGCATAGCTAATTTTTTAGTTATCTCCCTTTTTTGTTTCGCGCACTGATTGACCATAACTCGACCATCCCTTTGGAAATATTTTTAGAAACTTAACACATTCAATTAGACCACGAACCGAAGGTGTGTTGTGCACAAGAATGACAACTCTTGCATAGCTAATTTTTGAGTTATCTCCCTTTTTTGTTTTCCGCGCACTGATTTCCTGTCCGGAGCATAACTCGACCACCCTTTGGAATATTTTGATGAAACTTCACACATGCATAGACCACGACCCGGAGGTGTGTCGCGCACAAGAATGACAACTCTTGCGTAGCTAATTTTTGAGTTATCTCCCTTTTTTGTTTCGCGCCTGATTGACCATAACTCGACCACCCTTTGGAATATTTTTATGAAACTTAACACATTCAATTAGACCACGAACCGAAGGTGTGTTGTGCACAAGAATGACAACTCTTGCATAGCTAATTTTTGAGTTATCTCCCTTTTTTGTTTTCGCTCACTGATTTCCTGTCCGGCGGAGCATAACTCGACCACCCTTTGGAATATTTTCATGAAACTTCACACATGCATAGACCACGACCCGGAGGTGTGTCGCGCACAAGAATGACAACTCTTGCGTAGCTAATTTTTGAGTTATCTCCCTTTTTTGTTTTGCGCACTCTACAAACTGGACAATAATGCATGAAGACCCGTTTTCTCGTCTGCTCTGTACACCTTTTCTCGTGTGCTCTGTACACCTTACCAGTAGAGAGAACAATAGAGACTGGGAGAACCATGTGCTAGCATGGGCTAGCTTGTGCAAATGTCCAGTGCTTGACCACTGTTGACCACAGGTAATTTATACAGGTAAATTACTACATTGGATATTACATTTCCGTAAACTGTGTTGAAAATATTGTGGCATTATGTGGACCTGTGCAGATATATGTAGATAAATATAGGACTATTAAAAAAAAATTCTGCGCTCCAGTAGCAAGCATTATTATTTTTAAACTTTTTTTTTCCATTTTTTTTTCATTTTTTGTCTAGTAGCATAAGGTCGTAAGTGCTATATACAGACTATTCACCTGTGCATGTGCTAGCATGTGCAAACTGAACCGACTCTGACCACTTACAGGTAATTTATACAGGTTAAATGATTTATATTAACATTTCGTAAACTGTGTTGTTAAAATATTGTGGCAATATGTGGACCTGTGTATATATGATATGTAGATAAATATAGGACTATTAAAAAACATTCTGGGCTCCAGTAGGAGCATTATTCTTTTATTTTTTTTAAATTTAATTTTTTTTTCCATTTTTTTTTTTACATTCTTTTTCAATTTTTTAACTGACCATTAACTTATTACAGGTAATTTATACAGGTACATTATTACATTTCCGTAGACTGTGTTGACAATATTGTGGCAGTATGTGGACCTGTGCAGATATATGTAGATAAATATAGGACTATTAACACAAATTCTGGGCTCCAGTAGCGAGCATTATTATTATTATTTTTTTTGTATATTACATTTCCGTAAACTGTGTTGAAAATATTGTGGCATTATGTGGACCTGTGCAGATATATGTAGATAAATATAGGACTATTAAAAAAAAATTCTGGGCTCCAGTAGCAAGCATAATTATATTTAATTTTTAAACTTTTTTTTTCCATTTTTTTTTTTCAAATTCTTTTTCAATTTTTGTCTAGTAGCATAAGGTCGTAAGTGCTATATACAGACTATTATCATATAATAAAACAATTATTGACTAGTGAGCCATAGAATATAATCTGATATTCTATGGCTCACTAGTCAATAATTGTATAATATGTTCGGGCCAGTGAAAATTGCTTTCGGGCCCAGGCTCGAGGTCAAGGCGGGACAAGGCGAGGCATCTGATTCTGCGGAATTCTTGTTTACTTATCTCCCTTTGTTGTTTTGTGCTCTGATTTTGTATCCAGAGCATAACTCGAACACCCTTTGGAATATTTTTATGCCCCACCATGATAGTGGAGGGGGCATTTAGTGTTACCCTTGTCCGTCCGTCCGTCCGTCCGTCCGGGCACACATTAGGGTACTTATGTGGCTAGCCCCACAGTGGCTAATATTTAACATGTGATAAGCCACATAAGTATCCATTTGTAAGAACGTCCGTCCGTCCGTCCGTCCGCACACACGAATGGGTACTTGTTGTAAGCGTACGGGGATCTTATTGGGTAGGGTTAGGATAGTGTTGGGTACTCTTGTTGGGTATTTTTATACAGTAAAAACCCAACAAGTATTCATTCGTAGGAACGTGCGTCCCGTCCTCCCGTCCGTCTGTCCGTCCGTCACAAAACTTTAACATTCGGGTAAATGTCTCATAATTTCTTCATCCTTCGACCGATCTGCTTCATATTTATATACACATTGCTCTGATGGTTCACTACCGCCCTGTTCGTCCTACCCCCGCCAAGCCCAGGGTCAAGGTCACATACTTGGTGCTTCAAAAACTTTAACGCTCGGGTTAATATCTTATAATTTCTGTTTTCTTTCACGGATCAGCTTCATATTTCATATACACATTGCTCTAATGGTCCTCTACCGCCCTGTGCCAAATCCACGTTCGTCCTCCCCCGCCAAGCCCAGGGTCAAGGTTACATACTTGTGCTATCAAAAACTTTAACGCTCGGGTAAATATCTTATACTTTCTGTTTTTTCTTTCATGGATCATCTTCATATTTCATTTACACATACTATGGTCTACTACCGCCCTGTGCAAATCCACGTCGTCCTGCCCCCGCCAAGCCCAGGGTCAAGGTACTACTTGGTGCTTCAAAAACTTTAACGCTCGTAAATTCCATATTCTCTTTCACGGATTCAGTCATATTTCATATACGCATTGCTCAATGGTCCCATCTACCGCCCTGTGCCAATCCACTTCGTTCTGCCCCGCCAAGCGGGAAGGTCACATACTTAGTGCTTCAAAAACTTTAACGCTCGGGTAAATATCTTATAATTTCTGTTTTCTTTCATGGTTCATCTTCATCATATACACATTGCTCTAATGGTCTACGCCCTGTGCAAATCCGTTCGTCCTGCCCCGCCAATCCCAGGGTCAGGTCACATACTTTGGTGCTTCAAAAAACTTTAACGCTCAGTAAATATCTTATATTTTTCTTTCCATCACGGATCAACTTCATATTTCTATAGCGTGCTCAATGGTCCTCTATCTGCCCTGTGCCATCACGTTCGTCCTGCCCCCGCCAAGCCCAGGGTCAAGGTCACATACTTAGTGCTTCAAAAAACTTTAACGCTCGGGTAAATATCTTATAATTTCTGTTTTCTTTCATGGATCATCTTCATATTTCATATACGCATTGCTCTAATGGTCCTCTACCGCCCTGTGCCAAATCCACGTTCGTCCTGCCCCCGCCAATCCCAGGGTCAAGGTCACATACTTGGTGCTTCAAAAACTTTAATGCTCAGGTAAATATCTTATAATTTTTCTTTCCATTCACGGATCAACTTCATATTTCATAAATGCGTTGCTCTAATGGTCCTCTACCACCCTGTGCCAAATCCATGTTCGTCCCACCCCCGCCAAGCCCAGTGTTAACATCACATACTTAGTGCTTCAAAAACTTTAATTCTCAGGTAAATATCTTATAATTTCTGTTTTCTTTCACGGATCAGCTTCATATTTCATATATGCATTGCTCTAATGGTCCTCTACCGCCCTGTGCCAAATCCACGTTTGTCCTGCCCCCGCCAAGCCCATGGTCAAGGTCACAGACTTGGTGCTTCAAAAATTTTAACGCTCAGGTAAAAGAAAATTTTGACTTGGAATTTGGCCTCATTTATTATCAAAGCGATATGTGGGACATCCGTGTTCTATGAACACATTTTCTAGTTTATTAAACTTCACACATGCATAGAAGACGACCCAAAGGCGTGTCGCACGTAAGAATGACAACTCTTGCGTCGTTAATTTCTTAGTTATCTCCCTTTGTTGTTTCGTGCACTGATTTCGTGTCTGGAGCATAACTCGAACACCCTTTGGAATATTTTCATGAAACTTCACACATGCATAGACCACAACCCTAAAGGTGTGTCACGCAAGAATGACAACTCTTGCATCACTCATTTTTTAGTGATCTCCCTTTGTTTTTTTCCGTCACTGATTTTGTCTCCGGAGCATAACTCGAACACCTTTTTTTCAAACTACTTGTGTATCTGGGGAGGGGGATACACATGCGCTTGTCGACAAGCGTCCATTTCTAGTTCTCTTTTTAGATAGGGTTATATAGTTCCAGAAATGTGACGTGTGCTGTGACAATAGTCAAACAATAATTTAGTGCAGGTGGTGTGATAGAGGCGTGTCCACCATCAGACAGTATCACCACGCTGACCGTAGACATGCTGATAGAGCCGAACGGTTGTGTCATTCTCTATATACTTAAGGTGCATGATCACGTGGTTACAACAACAACAATGGCTGAAAGTATTGAAAGCGTGTCCACTCCAAAATAAGTATTATTTGATATTTTCCTTAATAGGCAATGGATTTTGATGAAATATGGTGCAGCAAACATGTCTTCATGAGCTGCATTTGGTGGTCCCTGGAGTTCGGCACATACTTATGTCGTTTTTGCGAAGACTCGATTTCCATGTCAGTAGACACGGAAATCGATTCTTCACAAAAACGACAGAAGTTTGGGCCAAAGTACCGAGACCACCAAATGCAGCTTAACAAGACATGTTTGATGCGCCATATTTCATAAAATTCCGTTCCTTTGAATCGGAGGGTTTCTGGAAGTTTCAGTACTTGTTGTTGTTGTTGTAACCACGTGATCATACACCATGATACTTGTCTCCCACAGGTGGTGTGATAGAGGCGTGTCCACCATCAGACAGTATCACCACGCTGACTGTGGACATGCTGATAGAGCCGAATGGCAAGACGAGCCTCGTGTCGTGTGGAGACCAGATCCACGCCGAGTCTCAATTCTCCTGCTGGGGCGTCTCCGTGCCCCAGTCCTCCGTCGAGCCCGCCATTGTCAACCGCGCCTGCAACCAGATCGCAGAGTCGTGCAAGTCCAGGGGCATCATGGGATATTTCGCTGTTGACTTTATAACGTTTATTGATCCGAAAACGGTATGTGCAGTGGAACCCCTCTAAACCGGACAGTCTGAAAATATGGATGTTTAACTTTGATGTGTTTCGCTGTTATGTATCTATGATTACAATGAATTTTCATGATTGCAAAACACTAGAATGTGTCATGAAGTGCTAACGTGTCGGATTTACAGTGGAACATCTCCACATCGGAGACCCTGGGAGGTCGGTTTGGAGAGGATCCACTGTATATAGACTTGTGTTAGGTAATCAAACTTGGTAGTTATAGGATGCCCTGGAAGTTGTTCTAAGGGAAGTCATTGGTGATTGATAATCATGAATGACTTCCTTCAAACAATTTACATTGCATCCTTGATGTTCGAAATGGCGGAGTGTGTTAATTTGAAGTCACATTTCTCAGTTTAAAGTAACGGGCTAGCAAGTTTGGGCTATAGACATCAAGCTACAGGACAATGACAGCCTGGCCATGTTCCACCTATCTGCCAACCAATCAATCAATTAGCCAATCAATCAATTAGCCACCCAACCAATCAATCAATTAGCCAATCAATCAACCAACCAGCCAATCAATCAATCACCCCGTGTGTATACAGATGTGCCAGCAGATGTGGGCTATCGACATCAGCCTGCAGTACAGTGACAGCCTGGCCATGTTCCACCTGATGTCGTTCGTCACTAACGGCTCCCTGGATGCGGCCACCCACGTGTTTGCCGTGCCACCCCCCAGACAGGAAAAGAAGCAGCGGCGGCGACGGCTGCAAGGCCAGAACGACGAGGTACGTGATCAGGGGCTACACTGTCGGCTAGGTTGGCCTACTCTAGCAAAGGGTTTACTTAGTTTTTATACCCCACCAAGATAGTGGAGGGGGCATTTAGCTTGTAGCTTGAGCTTCAATAGTATTAGAGCCACCACTACAGCCACCATACTTGCTCACTATCATGAGCCAGTGATGTACACCGCAACCCTCTGTGAATCAAATGACATTTGTGCGACCTTACCCTACAATTGCAATACATTGTATATCCGTACTTGGGTTCACACACTCATGGCCAAGTGATCTGGCTTTATACGGACACCTGACACCCAAACAGATATTGTAATGGAAGGTGTCAGTGGAAACAGCGGGCTAACTCCATGACGTTCGTTCGGCTTATATTTACAGGTGGGAATTGGCTCAAACACTTTCCATACCCGTATTTCCCCCACTGATCTGCCTTTAATTTTGTTCTGAATATATTCCGTATTTTGTCGAATGGACTGAAAAAACTTTACATTCAGTTAAACAATATATGCCGATTTTTAGCTCGACTATTCGAAGAATAAGTAGAGCTTATGTTGTCACCCCGGCGTCGGCGTCGGCGTCACCGTCACGCCTTGGTTAAGGTTTTTAGTCAAGTTTGTATATGGAATACTACTGGCCCTACACCCACCACTACTTGGACAACTTACTCTCCTAGGTGATGTACATCAATAACCCCCTGATCTATATTTTGACCTTGACCTACATTTCCTCTTGAATTACTTGGTTAATTCCCCTTGGTTAAGGTTTTTAGTCAACCTTGGTTAAGGTTTTTAGTCAAGCTTGTATATGCAATATTACTGGCCCTACACCCACCATACTTGGACAACTTCATCTCCTAGTGATGCACATCAATAACCCCTCATCTATATTTGACCTTGACCTACATTTCCTCTTGAATTACTTACTTAATTCCCCTTGGTTAAGGTTTTTAGTCAACCTTGGTTTAGGTTTTTTTTCAAGCTTGTACATTGAATACTATTGTGCATCCAGACACCATACTTCGACAAACTTTTCTCATAGGTATGCACATCAATAACCCCTGATCTATATTTGACCTTGACCTACATTTCCTCTTCAATTACTTACTTAATTCCTTTTGGTTACGGTTTTTAGTCAACCTTCTATATGGAATACTACTGGCCCTACAACCACCATACTTGGACAACTTCATCTCCTAGTGATGTACATCAACAACCCCTGATCTATATTTGACCTTGACCTACATTTCCTCTTGAATTACTTACTTAATTCCCCTTGGTTAACATTTTTAGTCAAGCTTGTAGATGGAATACTCCTGGCCCTACACCAACCATACTTGGACAACTTAACTTCATCTCCTAGTGATGTACATCAACAACCCCTGACCTATATTTGACCTTGACCTACATTTAACCTTGAATTACTTACTTAATTCCCCTTGGTTAAGGTTTTTACTCGACCTTGGTTAAGCTTTTTTACTCAAGCTTGTACATGGAATACTATTGTGCATACAGACACCATACTTGGACAACCTTTTCTCATAGTGATGTACATCAATAACCCCTGATCTATATTTGACCTTGACCTACATTTCCTCTTGAATTACTTACTTAATTCTCTTTGGTTAAGGTTTTTAGTCAAGCTTGTAGATGGAATACTCATTGCCCTACACGAACCATACTTGGACAACTTCATCTCCTAGTGATGTACATCAACAACCCCTGACCTATATTTGACCTTGACCTACATTTAACCTTAAATTACTTACTTAATTCCCCTTGGTTAATGCTTGTCGTAAAAGGCGACTAAACTGGCTTAACGATTGGGTTCATACTTTCCGGAACCCACTATACCGGATTTGGCCCTCATGTACATTTTTGGCTTTCTTGTATGTGAGAGTTGAGTCGGGCTATGCCCCATATATAAAAGTAAGATTAGCGCTAATCCTATTACTTTTAGGGATGGGATAAATGATGCTGGTGTGGCGAGGGCCTGGCACCAGATCAGGTTGTTCTAATTTCAGGACTGAATATATATTTTGATTGTAAATATTGAGTTCTGAAGTTGGGATTTACCCCCCTTGGACAGGTGGATACGGGACTCGACCCCGTTGACCCGTCTGCGTGTAGACTCCCTGAGGCTTGTACCTCTATGTCAGAAAAGCGGACGTTAAACCCTATTCACTCACTCACTCACTCCCCTTGGTTAAGGTTTTTACTCAACCTTGGTTAAGGTTTTTAGTCAAGCTTGTAGATGGAATACTATTGTGCATACAGACACAATACTTGGATAACTTTTTCTCATAGGGATGTACATCAATAACCCCTGACCTTTATTTTACCTTCACCTACATTTAACCTTGAATTACTTGCTTAATGTTTATAGTCAAGCTTGTATATGGAATACTTCTGGGCCTACATCAACCATACTTGGACAACTTCATCTCCTAGTGATGTACATCAATAATCCCTGACCTATATTTGACCTTGACCTACTTTTATCCTTGGATTACTTAATTATCTCCCCTTGGTTACGGTTTTTACTCAAGCTTGTATATGGAATACTCCTGGGCCTACAGCAACCATACTTGGAAAACTTTATCTCCTAGTGATGTACATCAATAACCCCTGACCTATATCTGACATTGACCTACATTTAACCTTGAATTACTTACTTAATTTCCCTTGGTTAATGTTTTTAGTCAACCTTGGTTAAGGTTTTTATGCAGGCCGCAGCCACCTTCTTTGTCAAGCTATGTGTACATCGACAACCCTTGTAGTCGAGCTATGCTGTTCTCCTACAGCTCTTGTTGATAGCTATTGTTTGTTTCAGCAACCTCTGAACACAAACCGGTTTGGTGTGATGAGTACGCGACTCCTACACAGTAACCTGTCAGTGGTTCACTACAGCGTATTCTTCCAAATGTGCCGTGCTCACGGTATTGGTTACGATATCAAGGTACGGTTAATTTTTTGACTCGCTCACGTTAGCAGAGTGTGAAACATTGCGGTCACAATGCCTGTGGAGACATCGTCGTTGTAGTAAATGTATGTATCAATACTCGTAGGCATCAATACTTTTGGACATACATTTACGTCAAAATGTTGCATATTTCCCCGATATGTTGGGCGGATCTTTACCAAACATCATCAGTAGCTTCCTTTCACAGCCACACCATGTCATTCCGGGTGACCTACACCTTCGTGGGTGAGACTTGCCGGCGATTGCTTTGTATACATACACTCACTAGAATGTTTTATGGTCCGTCCGTCTGTTTGTTTTATTATCCCCTAGCCGATAGGCAAGAGGGGATATAGTGTTAGCCCATGTGCGTGTGTGTCGACGTTAGTGACACCTTTCATTTTTCAATAACTTACGAACTGCTTTGCCGATTATTTTGATAATAATTGGCCACAATGTGTGTGTAGGGATGGTTCTTTGTTTTGCATACGACCCACGTACGACTGCCCAAGGTCAAAGTCACTGAGGACTTATGTTCACCTTGTTTTTAAAGCAAATGTGTTAAGTGTATTTTCTTTATTCAATAACTTATTAACTGCTTCACCAATTTGATAATATTTGGCCACAATGTGTGTCTAGGGATGTTGCTTTGTTTTGCACACGACCCACGTCCGACCGCCCAAGGTCAAGGTCACTGAGGAAGTATGTTCACCTTGTTTCCAAGGCATCTGTGTAAATAAATGTTTTTATTATTATTGTTATTATCAAGGGTGCCAGCAAGGGGATTAGGATAGTGATCACGATGCCCTTGTTTATCTGTCGGCATCACATCTGTATTAATGCTTCTATTTTCAATACGTATAGGCCTGCAGCCACCATACTTGAACACTATGATCAGCAAGTTGTGTGCATCGTATTACCTTCAAATGACCTTGACCTACATATGCGGGCGTATCTTGCGACTTTGGCACTCTTGTTACCAGTCATCAATGTATATAACAGGATTCCACTCTGTTCAGATGGCTGGGAATGTTGAAGCATGTTAAGTGGTCAATTGGCCGTAATGAATTACACGTTGCAAAATATAATTCCACGCTTGCTTGAATCTTTTTTTGTGTGGAGTGGATATACATGTACTGAAGTCAGGTTGTCAATCCATCCTTCCACCATCCATCACAAAATATGACAAGAGTTAATTTTGTTTTCTCCTTCATGAAATATATATATTTCATATAAGCATTCCTTAGAAAATCCAAATATTGTATGTGTGAAGTTCCATTCCTGATGAAATAGGCTACAGCAATTATAATATTTTCCATTAAAGAAATCCCAATATCCTGACAATATCAGGAGCCCGTTTCATTAAACTTTGTACAACTAAAATATTCATAAGTGCAAAATTATAATAGTTTGTAAATTTCACATTAACAATGTTTTCTTGTAAACTAGTGATGGATTTACATTTCTTGAGCATAGGCTGCAAATGTAAATCCATCAATTGAAATTTCCAGACGATCATAAATTTGCAGCTACGAAGATTTTTGTTGTACAAGTTTAGTGAAACGAGCCCCTGGTTCGGAGTTTTACTATTTTCAACTCTACCTCATACTCCAGTATTGGCCAACAGTGTACACCCTGATTGTGTTGTTTCAGGAGAAGCAGGGCACAGTGTATACACTGATCGACAGCTTCAACCGCGAAAAACTTGGCATGCTGTAAGTATATAACCCTATTATGCTCAATTAAATTTTATCGTCCGCTGTTTATTTAAAATTTTCAATTTTTTCAATGAAACAAGTTTTGACTGTTGGAGACATGTGTTGCCAAATTCTTTTGTTGAAACACATCACCGTTTCTCCAGTGACAACCATATAATCGGCCCTGATCTCTGTTGCAGGACGATCGGTGAGGACCTACAGGGGGCACTGGCCACGTTCGCGCGCAATCTCTCGGTGATCCACCAGGAAATCTCTGCCCCCAACATGCAGGGAGACACAAACTTTAACGTGAGTAACCAGCAGATTGGCAAAACCATTTAAATACAATACACTGGTGTCTTGTCCGGTTAGCGTAATTTTTAACAAGCGCACTTCTCAACAATGATTGTGAACGCCGTCCAATTATGTGGCTGTGACTGGAGAAATGTGGATTATGGGTTTTTCGATCAGGATCTGCACTGTTCGCCATTCAATCAATGAAACACCTGTCATGCTTCTAACAAGCAATGTATATCACTATCAGGCTTCAGGGGTGTGCTATTTGATCAGGAGCTACACTTGTCATAAATACCATAAGCCCCATTTCTCCAGTCACATATGACATACTGGTGTGGCTGTCCGAGTGACATATCACCAATTTGGCCCAGGTGCAGTATATGAGATGGTTTTGTGGTCGCCAGACCGGACATTCAAGTGCGTTTCCTCCTGGTTCTCTGGTATCCTCCCAGAGAAAAGATCACCCTTACGCCTCCATCTGTGCCAACCAAAGAATTTAGTTTAGTGCTCTCGCGCTTGTTTGTAATTTTGTCAAAATAAATTAAGTTTCGACATGCTGGTGTGTGGCTCACTCTGTTATGTTAATGTATTTAGATGGCTTTCACAATCGCACCTGTCTGTAAACTTGTAGCCGACGTCACCAAAATTGCTTAATAGGGCAACAATCTTGCAAAGTACACTTTGATGGATTTCACTCCCGCCTGTATGGATGGGTTAATCATCTTGCGGTACAGCAATAATTCCAGCACAAAAATATTTACACAATTCCCTAACATTTGATTGGTCCGTAGCAAGTCTCTGTCCAAATTTTATATCCCAGTAAACTCCCATGCCGAACTACTTTCCGTAACCGTCAGGCGCAGTTAAAATAATTCTTAAGAAAACGGAAAATAAACACATTTTCTTGATGAATTTATTGCAAATGCTGGAATTATAAGGAATGAATGGCCTTTTTGTGGAATTTACCGGAGCGTGTGGGTTCAATCAGTGATTTAGGCATGAACAATTATGTCATAGTATTTCCATCCCAGTTGTTGGATGCATGAGACTTGAAACCCAAGATCTTTACTCTATATGGCCGTACTTGTTGCTGGGATGTTAAACCCTAACTTTCACTGTTTCCTTCACTCTAGCTTGTTGGCAAACATGATCTATTTCTATTTCACCCTATTTATTTCCATTAAGTCTGTAGCCAATTTCACCAAAATTGCAAAGTATACTTTTCTGGCTATTAAAGTACACTTTGAGGGAGAAATTTTCAATTTAAGGATAAATTTATTCATTTTTAGCCAGGTTTTTTGAAAAAAAATCCAGGCTATTGGATTGGCGAAAGCCGGGCGAGCGGGCGGGCGGGCGGGCGGGCGGCGTCCACAATCAATGTTAAGTTTTCGTGTTTGAGTCCATTTCTTTGTTACTGTACCACCTAGGACCACCAAACTTTCACAGCTTCATAATCAAGGGGTGCCCACCACATATCACTATCAAACATGTTACTTTTTTTTTAACTTGACCCATTTTTTCCGCGCAGTCGACTGAGCCATTTTCAATGTTAAGTTTTCGCGTTTTCAATGTTAACTTTTCTTGTTTAAGTCCATTTCTTTGGTACTGTACCACCTAGGACCACCAAACTTTCACAGCTTCATAATCAAGGGGTGCCCACCACATATCACTATCCAACATTTACTTTTTTTTTAACTTGACCCATTTTTTCCGCGCAATCGACTTAGCCATTTTCAATGTTAAGTTTTCGCGTTTACAATGTTAAGTTTTCGTGTTTAAGTCCATTTCTTTGGTACTGTACCACCTAGGACCACAAAACTTTCACAGCTTCATAACCAAGGGGTGCCTACCACATACAACTATCCAACATGTGACCATTTTTTTACCTTCACCTATTATTTCTACGTAATTGACTTAGCCATTTTCAACGTTAACTTTTTAACGTATGTCTGGTTAATTTTTTTGGTTAAAACTTTTTCGTTATACTATATCTCTGCAACTGCTTCGCCCATTACCTTGAAACTTCACATGGGTGTTTATCATCATCCATATTTTCATTCTAACCCCCAACGGTGCGGCCCCTGTGCGCAATGTCAAGGTCAAATTACTTTGAATTTATTTGTTAAAGTTTTTTCGTGTACTACATCTCTGCAACTGCTTCACCCTACCTTGACACTTTACATGGGTGTTTATCATCATTGTCGCACCCGCTTGCGGAAAGCGCGATATCGTCGGCATTTTGGCATACGTCCGTCCGTCCGTCCGTCCGTCCGTCCGTCCATCCGTACGTCCGTGTGTCCGGTTAAAGTTTTCTATATGAAATAATGCATTTCAGGAAAAAATAAATGATTACTCCCTCAAAGTACACTTTGCTAGATAAGTATGCTCAGCAATGTTGGTGAAAGCGGCTCCTTCGGTGCCATTAAAATGATTTACAAAAACATGTACATGTACTTTTAAAGAGAAATTATCAAGATTGATTTGCCAGCCACCATACACCAACTAAAATGGGTCGGCAACTGACTAAAAAGCACCTTGTGATGCTTTGACCAGCTTAACCCCAGATAAGCGTGCATATCTGCGCAGTCTGATCATGGCCCTATCCTGGGGCCCATTTCACTGAACTTCGTACGATTAAGATGTGCGTAAAGGCAAATTTATGATCGTCTGGAAATTTCAATTAATGGATTACATTTATTGAGCATAGGCTGCATATGCAGCCTATGCTCAATAAATGTAAATCCAATAATTTTTTACAACAAAACATTGCTAATGGGACATTTACAGACTATCACTTACGAACATTTTAGTTGTACGAAGTTTAGTGAAACGGGCCCCAAATCACCTTTAAGTCACTAAAGTAGCCTTACTGCCATAAAAAAAAAACGATAATAGATTACATGGGCTGGGCTCGAAATGGTAGGAATTGCTTGCACATTTCCTAGCCTTGCCCGATAAACTTATGTACATCGAAATACACTAACCTGGTATTATCTATTTCTCCAGAATGAGTGAATGTTTGTGTTTGTTGTTGACAGGGTGCAATAGCGGACATCGAGAGTATACTGGGTACGACCTTACAGAACGCTGACGAGCCCGACAGCGAGCAATAACCACGACGTTGGATATTTTATGTCTGGTATTTTATGCCTGTATTATTTTATATGTGGTCCATGTACGATCATTTGTTTTATTGAAGCTGCAATTTCTGTGGAAAATAATTGTGAAATTTGGTGAGAATTTACGTATTGTAATCTGTTCGGAATACTATTATGTCACCGGGTTTCGAAGAAACGGGTGGCATATAGTGTTTGGACCGTCCGTCTGTCCGTCTGTCCGTCCGTCCATCTGTCCATCCGTCCGTCACACTTTTCGGTTAACCACTTTGTCACAGTTTCTCAAATTTCGGTTAACCACTTTGTCACAGTTTCTCAAATATGCTGCAGGTGGCATCCGCATTCGACAGACGCATTTCTTGTTTTATTTCTTTTTCTGTTTTTCTTACCCGACATCCATGATGTGTGACCAATCATTTGAACCATCTCTTATTTCTTCTCAAATGTACATGTTACTACTGTCTGTTCCACGTTTTTCTGCCGAAGAACTTTTGGCTATTAAACAGATTAAATCTAAAAAATATTTAAAAGTACTTTTTCATCAATAACACAAAACTTTTTGTTTGATGAAATTTTTTGCAATAAAATCAATATTTAATGGAATTTCATCAAATACTTTTTTGGGGGAGGGTGACTTTTTGGTTATTGATAAAAAAAGTACTTACTTTTAAATATTTTTTAGATTTAATGTGTTCAACAGCCAAAAGTTTGTCGGCAGCAAAACATGGAACGGACAGTAATTTGAATTTGAGATAGTTTGAATGAGCGTTCACAACATATACTATTGTTTATTTAGGTATATGAAAAATAAACATAAAACTAAATTTGTCAATTTTTTTATTTATGTCTATAAAATGTGTTCTTAGAATATAAGGGATTACAATTGTTTGAAATCATTTCTATTGATAATTTCAGCTGCAATAAATCTTCTGATCTAGACTGGGCCCATTGGGCGGTTACCGGTAAATAGCCAACATGCCAGAACATATACTGTCTGATTCACGAAACCTGCCCAAATTTGACTGCCATATAAACAATGAAAATACAATATTGTTTTCGATAATCCGGGTATGGAAGGTCTTCGAGCCATTTCCCACCCTTAAATATAAGAATACATATTGTTTTTGATAATATTAAATTTTATCAACATTTAAGAATGAGCATTCTTTTTATTTCATGAAGTTTTGGTCAAATATTGATTTTATTGCGAAAAACAATTTCACCATGTTAAATCCCCATAGAGTGAAGATGTCTATGGGAATTTAACATGGGGACATTTTTGTAGAATTTCAGAAATACTGGACCGATTTGTTAGATCATTTCCAAGCTATCTAGACAGGTTTCGGAGTCAATTTCAAATTGTTTTCGTTTTTTGTCTCGTACCACACACAGCTTCTCTACCTCCTTTTCAAATTGTACAGCTATATAAACAATTCAAAAACAAGATTTCTTTTGATAATATTAAATTAAAGGAAAAATTAAGAATGAGCCTTTTCATTTCGTGAAATTTGGTCAAATATTGATTTTATTGCGAAAACAAAATTTCCCCATGTTAAATCCCCATAGACATCTTCACGGAGTGAAGATGTCTATGGGGATTTAACATGGGGAAATTTTTTTGAATTTCAGAAATACTGGACCGATTTTTAAAATTTAACTTTTGTTTTCTTAGTTAGATCATATCCAAGCTATCTAGTCAGGTTTCGGAGTCAATTTCCAAAATTTTTCGTTTTTTGACTCCTCCCACACTTCCTTACCACTTTTTCCCCCATGTTAAATTCCCATAGAGAAATACATTTTTCGTAATAAAATCAATATTTGACCAAATTTCACGAAATAAAAAGAAGGCTAAAATTTAGTATTATGAAAAAAATATATTGTTTTTTAATTATTTATATGGCCGTAAAATTTGGGCACGTTTCGTGAAACAGAAAGTAGTCACAGGCCATTATACTGGTTGGCTATTGTAAACAGCCTAGCATTTATTTATGTTTTATATTTTTATGTTTTGATATAGTTGCTTTGTTTTATAAAATGTGCTTTCTATCATTTTGGGGGAAATTTTTTGTTTGTCCCAGTTTGAAATTATTTTTGTTGAGTTATATACGAGACGTGCCATGTGATGTTGTACCCAAGAAGCTGTGCAATTTTTTGTGAATGCTATTTAGACACTGTCATATTTTCAGGAAATAACATCAAATTGTGAAGAAATTTCCACATTTGCTCTGAACATTTTGTCAATTTTCGACATTTACGAAAAGTATCATACATTTTGTTTGTTTGTTTATTGGTGTTTAATGGCCTATCAACAGCTAACGTCATGGAAGGCCGGGCAAACTGATTCGATCCCGTTTTAACCTGCTGCATTGGGGAGAAAATCCCAAAATCAGAACGGAATATTTACATTGAAAATATATTCAGCCCTGAAATTCGAATAACCTGACCTGGTGCCAGGTCCATAGGTACCACACCAAAGTCACTTGGCCCCATCCCCTAAAATAGGGGATAACATAAGGGGTATAACCAGATTCAACTGTCGCATACAAAATGTCAAAGACGCATGTGCCAAACCACGTCTCCAGCCGGAATTCCGGTAAGGATGAACCCCGATTGTTAAATTACCCATTACATGCTCCCACCTGCCACCCACCATACATTTTGTAAATATTTTTCATGAGATATCGCACGTCCTCTTCTGTACAAAATCATGTCTCATGTTTCATATGTCTTATCTAAAAAATTCTGAAAAGTGAAACTTGATTTATTCTTACAACATTTATTATAGGTATGAATGGCCTTTTTGTGGAATTTATTGGGGTATAAACTTGGAAAAGTCGTGGGAATACTGGACGAAGGCCGGAAGGCCTCGTCCAGTATTCCCGCGACTTTTCCAAGTTTATATCCCCGATAAATTCCACAAAAAGGCCATTCATTCCTTATAATTCCAGCATTTGAAATAAATTCATCAAGAAAATGTGTTTATTTTCCGTTTTCTTAAGAATTATTTTAACTGCGCCTCATGGTTATGGAAAGTAGTTCAGCGTGGGAGTTTACTGGGATATAAATTTTGGACAGAGACTTGCTACGAGCCAATCAAATGTTAGGGAATTGTGTAAATATTTTTGTGCTGGAATTATGAACTAGTATAGAGAGAGTTATGTTAAAAAAAAACGGTATTTACATGTATAATAATAATAAACATGATAAAGACAATACATTTATAAAATAGATTATACATTGGCATTTCATTCTTCATTTAAACAGAGCTCAAGATAAGGTGTGTATTTTATGCAATTATTTAGCTGAATACACATTGATTACACAATACGCACAGCAATGTGAAAATACGCATTGATTTTCAAATTGAGTAGCGAAAATACTGTCATAAAGTTGAAAATTCACTTAGTTGAGCTGCAAAGAGCAAACAGTAAGTGAATGTTTAAACTTGTTTTATTTTATATCCATTGTTCCCTATTTAGTATAAATGAAGAAAATCAATAATCCATTTGTAAAATTAAATACACAATGATTTTGAAATCAGGGGGTGTAGTATTCTTTAAGACACAAAGCTTATCTGGAGCTCTGTCTAACTATGAACTAGTGGATCTTACAGTGGTATTTAATAAAAAATAAAGTATGGTATTTAATCAACGAGTTCACTGATTGCATAGTATATTCTTGAAATTCGATGCATATATATCCTTATAACCCCGACTTACGAAGTATGCCGAGGGGTATATAGTTTTCGACTTTCTGTCCGGTCATCCGTCCGTAACACACAAACTTAACATTTTGTTTTTCGGTCCAGTAGCCTATTTCACCAACATTGCAAAGTATACTTTTCTAACAAAGTATACTTTGAGGGAGAAATTTTAAAATTTATGATAAATTTATTAATTTTTATTATACTGAATTTATTACATTATCACAGCCATTTTGGCTGTGATAATGTAATAAATTCAGTATAATAATTCTGCATACTTTTAATCATCAAATATATGCAGTTGTTAGTTTTATATGAAATAATGCATTTCGGGAAAAATAAATGATTACTCCCTCAAAGTATACTTTGCTAGAAAAGTATACTTTGCAATGTTGGTGAAATCGGCTAATTTAAAAAAAAAATAAAAATAAAAGAAATTGGCTACTGCCTGCATGAGCCCCTGCTCACTTGCTGTTGTATTTAATCAAAATTCAGCCATTATTCTTGTACATGAATGGTAAATTTCATAACATTTGATACGTTACTCACTTGCTGAGCCGTTGTCGTTTTAAACATTTTGGTCGCCTGGGTTTGACGCAATATGAATATCTGTTAAATGCAATTCTGTCTCATTTGCATATTTATTACATTAGTGTTTAATGCATTATTTGATTTCATCATGGGACACCTAATATATAATAAATAGATGATCTTACATGAGTGATTAATATGATACTTAGTAAACATGTTGACTGATTTCATAGGAAACAAGGTTATGCCGAGTTTCTTATGAAATCGGTCAACAAGTTTAATAAATATTATATTAAATAACCACAAATGTATAATTACATAAGCACAGTTTCATGTATTGAAGTTGTATTGATCACCAAATATGCTTTCTGTAGCAATCTAATTTGCATACTTTTTACACCAATTATATCTCCGGCATTATGAAGTATGCTGAGGGATATATAGTTTTCGCCTTTCCATCCGGTCGTTTGTTCGTCCGTCCATCCCTAGCACATAAACTTGCTTATTTTTATTTTATCTCTATGTATTAAGCAGTATGTTACAATTGCATGCTAATAAGTCATAACTTGGTCATCTCCCTTTTATTTTAAATATTAAATGAAAATTGTTGTCTGCTGTTGTTTTATATTGTGTCTTCTTTCTCAATAAAAACATGGTTTGACATCACTTTTGAATCATTTCCATTGGAAATGATTCAAAAGTTCTGTCAAACCATGCTTTGATGAGAGAAAAAAGGAAAATAAAGAATGAACAGCCGACGACAAATTTTAATTCAGCAACAGCAATTTCAAACAAGCACGAGAGCACTTACTTTTATGGTTTTGTATGCTAAGAGGGCATATCCTGTTTATAAAGATTACCATAATTATCCTAAATATTTAGACACACTTTTGGGAAACCCCTACCAAACAAACTGTATTCATTTTATTAGCCAGGTTTTTTAAAAAAAAATCCAGGCTATTGGATTGGCGAAAGCCGGGGCGGGCGGGCGCGGCGGCGGGCGTGGCGGCGTCCACAATCAAGTTAAGTTTTCGTGTTTGAGTCCATATCTTTGTTACTGTACACTAGGACCACCAAATACTTTCACAGCTTCATAATCAAGGGGTGCCCACCACCATATCACTATCCAACATGTACTTTTTTTTTTAACTTGACCCATTTTTTCCGTGCAATCGACGTTAGCCATTTTCAATGTTAAGTTTTCGCGTTTTCAATGTTAAGTTTTCGTGTTTAAGTCCATTTCTTTGGTACTGTACCACCTAGGACCACCAAACTTTCACAGCTTCATAATCAAGGGGTGCCACCACATATCACTATCCAACATGTTACTTTTTTTTTAACTGACCCATTTTTTCCGCGCAGTCGACTTAGCCATTTTCAATGTTAACTTTTCGCTTTTACAATGTTAAGTTTTCGTGTTTAAGTCCATTTCTTTGGTACTGTACCACCTAGGACCACCAAACTTTCACAGCTTCATAACCAAGGGGTGCCTACCACATACAACTATCCAACATGTGACCATTTTTTTTACCTTCACCTATTATTTCTACGTAATTGACTTAGCCATTTTCAACGTTAACTTTTTAACGTACGTCTGGTTAAATTTTTTGGTTGAAACGTTTTTGTTATACTATATCTCTGCAACTGCTTCGCCCATTACCTTGAAACTTCACATGGGTGTTTATCATCGTCCATATTTTCACTCTAACCCCAACCGTGCGGCCCCTGTGCGCAATGTCAAGGTCAAATTACTTTGAATTTATTTGTTAAAGTTTTTTCGTGTACTATATCTCTGCAACTGCTTCACCCATTACCTTGATACTTCACATGGGTGTTTATCATCATTGTCGCACCCGCTTGCGGAAAGCGCGATATCGTCGGCATTTTGGCATACATCCATCCGTCCGTACGTCCGTGTGTCCGGTTAAAGTTTTTTCGTTAAAGTTTTTCCATCTACTATATCTATTTTTTTAGTGTCCATGCCTCGCCCCAAGGCGCGACATGCAGGCCACGGCCATCTAGTCTACAAAAAGTGGGTATAATTATGTTATCCAAGTGTCCATGCTTGGAAAAAACCTGGCCTTCGTGGCTTTGCCTCGTTTCTTGTTTTACATATTATTTTGCAAATATACAGTATCGATAATAAGTCATCGTTCAAACACGGCCATTGCAGCTTCAACAGGCAAGGGGGACAACTGCGATTGGTGTTCTGTAATAGCCATAACCTTTGTTGCGCCCCTTACAGTAGTGTTATTAATAGTTTGGTCGTGTGACGTTGACGTGACGTCATTTTTAACATGTTACATCATTTCCTGTACTTCCTGCTCGGGTGTAAACAAAACATGGTGAACGAGCAAAAACAGTTCGGAACTGATGTCAAACAAATCATGATTTCACTTTACTATGCTGGAATACGGCAACAGAAAATAACACTGAGATTGGACATACATGTACCCCAGTCTACAATTGTAAGGGAGCTTTGTTGAAATAAAACACAGGAAAGTGTAGAAAATTTACCACAGAAGTGTGTAGCTATTATTTTGAAGGTTGGTGGCTATATCTGATGCTGTGTATCCCCACCAAGTTTAGTTTAATGATACATGTATGTGGATGCATACCACATAATGATGTTTTGACACGTTGGCAGTCGTAGATGAAAATGTAAGTGCTAGGGAATGTATAAATATTATTGATGCAAATTTATTTGTTGTGGCTCATTAAGGGCGTCCTTTCCCAAATGAAAACTATTTTCCAAGATGAAAATACCTGTAAGTAGCGAGTCAAAATTCTTGGTAAACACAAAGTGCAAATTCAAATCCACTCGACGATGTGGCATATACAATTTCCATACTTAAAAATTATTTGAACTAGTTGTTTTTGGTAGAAGCATGCACTGAACATGCTGAAGAGATACAGTGGAAGTCGGGTGTCAAAACAACAGCTAGAATTCGCCATTAGACTTGTGTTTACAAATATCCCATTAACCCTTAAACTGCTACTCACAACAATTGTCGTCTGCTGTTGCTTTTATATCTTGCCTTATTTTCTCAATAAAAACATGGTTGGACAGCACTTCAGAATCATTTCCAAAGGAAATGATTCTGAAGTGCTGTCAAACCATGTTTTAAATTATTCTAAAGTGCTGTCAACTGAAAGCATGTTTTTGATGATAAAATGGAAAATAGAAAATAAACAGCAGACAACAACAAAATTAATTAAGATAGCGGTCTAAGGGTTAAAGTATGTATTCAGAACTTGCCTATCAATTTAAAGACAAATTCACAATGGTCTTACATCAAACATATATATACTAAAATACTAAGACCCAATGTTACACTCCTGTATTTATGAAAACTTCATCGTTGCAAAATTGGCGTGTCGGCCATCTTGGTTTTTGAATGATCACTTATGGCATGATACAGTAGCTCAATTATTCTAACCTGTAAATATTGGGACACACTTCTATGAAACCATATATTTATACAGGTTTCTCCGAACATAAATTATGTCCGAATAGTTCGCGTCATTACGGTATGTATAGTTTTACCGTCAACTGTGATACTGAATAAAGCTGTGATTTCTGATAGTCCGTCCTGAATTGTCAAATTTTTAAAGGGTCACCGGCTGACAGACAAAGACCTTATTATAATTGTAACATGGGTCACCTTACAGTTTCCGCATTGCAATTGAGATGTAACATCTTTCCTAATCATGCTAAGGCCATACCATATCTGTTCTATGTTAAGCATCCATCCAGTTGACCAAAACATACCTACGTATCCGGTAAAAACAAACAAGGCCTTGAAATAAACGAAGGTAAATTTATGTTAAAAACTTCCGCTACCCTTGGGTTGAGGAATTATTTTGCATGAATTTAAATTTCAGCCAGAAAACTTTAGAAAAAAGAAAATACTCTTATTAAAGTTATTAAGTGGACATTCATGAACAGATTTAATACTTGAACAAGTCCCCCAATCAGATTTCGTATTACTTCACCAGTAAATAGTGTATAATAGCATACACATTGTGTTTGTTTTTTGCACAGAACCACTTTCAAAACCTACCCGTATGCGGACACTTATCAGAGAAAGAACTTGCTATGGCCTAATATTATGGCAATGTGTAACCTCTTTCCTAAAGGCAACGTGGAAATTGAAAGGTGATCGATTAGATTCTTTGCTGATGTTAGTAAGGCTGATTCTTTGACTTAATTCCGAACAGTGTAGCCCCTGATCAGACCGCGGACGCACAGGCTGATCTGGGGCTACTCTGGTCGCATACATTATAAGGGCCATTTCCTCAGCTGGGGACCCACATACCACATACAAGTATACATGCAGAGTAAAACCCCAGATGATGTGAGAGTATAGTCTACTAACAGTGTAAGATATGACCATCTATGTGGATTGTGCATTACATATATGGCTGTAACTGGAGAAATGTGGCTTATGGGATTTGTTACCAGTGTAGCTTGTGATGAAATAGCTCACTCGTGTAGCCTGGGCCCGGTTGTTCAAAACACCAGTTAGCTTAACGGACTGTTAAATCCTTAACAGACTGTTAAATCCTTAACTGAATGGTTAAAATCTCTGTTAAATCTCTGTTAAGCTAACTGATGTAACAATCTATATTGCTTGCTAGAAATGTGACGGTGTTTTATTGATGGAATGGTGACCATTGCTGATCCTGATCCTGATCTAAACTGGTCACAAAACCCAAAAGTCCCATTTCTCCAATAACACAGCCACATATAATCATACATGTATATTTATATGTAAATACAATAACCATGTTTTGAGAAAATGGGTACGTGCAGATCATAGGTGTAAGAGTCGGAACTGTGACACAAAAATGCCCATTTCAAAAAATCCATTACCCCACCCACTTGGTCTCATACAGTACTATGTTCTATTATAGTAGAACATAGAACTGTATGAGACCAAGTGGGTGAGGTAATGATTTTTTTTGTAATGGGCATTGTATGAGTACTGTACGACCAAGTGGGTGGGGTATCAGACTTTTTGTAATGGGCATTATTTTGTTGTCACAGGTCCGAGTCTTCCACCTGTGGTGCAGATCAGAGATCAGTCAATACAGATCAGTTTACTGATGCACTTGTATAATAATCTGACCACCAGTATTGAACATTTAGAGCATGGTTTATTTTCAGTACCAGTATATGTCTCAGTATTTGTGCTCTTATAAGTATTATACATACTAACTGCTGATAAATTATACAATATACATTATATGTGGCTGTGCCTGGAGAAATATGGCTTATGGGCTGTGCGACCAGTGTAGATCCAGATCAGCCTGTGCATCCGCACAATCTGATCAGGATCTGCACTGTTGGTCATTCCATCAATGAAACATCCGTCATGCTGATAATAAGAAATATAGATCGTTATCAGCCTACAGGAGTTTGTTATTTGATCAGGAGCTACATTGGTCACAAATCCCATAAGCTCCATTTCTCCAGTCACAGCCACATGTCATGATGTGTGTGACCAGCATAGCCCCAGATCGGTGTACATATCTGTGAAGTCTGATCCAGGTCGTATACTGTTTGTCATGTCGTCTGGAACATTCCAGGGGTCCATTTCACTAAATTTTGTAAGCACAAAATTTAAATTTACGAAAACGAAAGCACAAACAGTCAATGATGGGAAATATTCTGCGGCGTTGTTCACATTTAAAGGTACATGCCCACTCGGTACATTATAATACAGGGAGACGGATAGTTTTGTATATTCAGTAGATACAACATTTTCTGGTAATATAAATATTCATTCACCATGACTCAGCTTATTGATTGGCATTATTATACATTTTATATCAGATGTAAATTTCCACACTGATATCAGGGGCGATAACCGTGTTTCCTTAAAATAATAACGGACGTTACTATTTATTCTCTGAGTGGGCATGTACTTTAACCCTTTCACCCATAAGCAATTGGAATGGATTTTGATATGTTAATTTTGCAACCAATTCAACCGACATATTAAAATTATTTTTAGACTAGTCCGTTTATGGAATGGGGGTGTTTTTGTTCTCAAAAATATGAAAATTACGTTTAAAAAGTGCAGATCCTGATGAGACGGCTCGTCACGAGCCGAGCCGGCTCATCTGGATCTACACGTTTTGCTAATACCACTATACAGGCCTGTGGTGTTGAACGGGAAGAGACAGAGATGTTGGTAAAATTAGCGGGTATTGTTAGATATGATCATGTACCAAGTTAATGAATGAATTTGTGTGCAGGATAGCTCTGGATTTGTGACTGAAAAATGGGGCTTATAGCATTTATGGCCAGTCTAGCTCTGGATTTGTGACTGAAAAAAATGGGGCTTATGGAATTTATGGCCAGTCTATCTCTGGATTTGTGACTGAAACAAATGGGGCTTATGGCATTTATGGCCAGTCTAGCTCCTCATCTGTGACTGAAAAAATGGGGCTTATAGCATTTATGGCCAGTCTAGCTCTGGATTTGTGACTGAAAAGGTCAGGTTGCAGGCAATAGATGAGGAACTAGACTGGCCACAAATACCGGTACCATAAGTGGGTGGCAGGTGGGAGCATGCGATGGGTAATTTAATGTTCGGGGTTCATCCTTACCGGAATTCCGACTGGAGACTTGGTTTTGCTCTCACATACGTCTTTGGCATTTTGTATGTGACAGTTGAATCTGGTTATACCCCTTATGAGATTATTATGATTATTCGTAATCCTATTTTAGGGGAAGGGGCCAAGTGACTTTGGTGTGGTATGGACCTGGCACCAGGTCGGGTTATTCTAATTTCAGGGCTGAATATATTTTTTCTCGATGTAATATTCCGTTCTGATTTTGGGATTTCCCCCCAATGCAGCAGGTTAAAATGGGGTCGAACACGTTTGCCCGGCCTTACATGACCATAGCTGTTGATAGGCCATTAAACACCAATAAACAAATACCATAAGCCCAATTTATTCAGACACAGCAATGTTTTTTCTAAGATTAGGTTAACCTGTTAGCTACACAATATGGTTAAATGGTATAGCTGGGCCTGGTTGCTCAAAACATTGTTACGGATTTAACAGTCTGTTAAGCTAACAGATGTTTTGAGCAATGCTGCCCAGAGGCCCGTTTCATTAAACTTTGTACGACTAAAATGTTCGCAAGTGCAAATTTAGTATCGCCTGGAAATTTCAATTAATGGATTTACATTTATCGAGCATAGCCTATGCTCAATAAATCTAAATCCAATAATTGTTTACAAGAAAACATTGTTAATGTGAAATTTACAGACTATCATAATTTTGCACTTTAAATACGAACATTTTAGTCGTAAGAAGTTTAATGAAATGGGCCCCTGGTTACTAAGTGCTCCATAATGTTTCACAACCCCGAGTAAGAAACAGTGTAGACCCTGCACTTATGTACAGACGGGCCAGCTTCTACCCATGTCACAACACAATAAGCCAAGATTTTGTCAAATGTAGCCATACTACTGTATGTATAACAAAATATAACTCCAAGTTTGCATTTAACAGGTGTGCTCTACTACCTGATAGCAGTGAAACATGTATATACCAGTGACAGAATGGCGAACAGTGTAGTCCCTGATCAGACTGCGCAGATGCGCAGGCTATGCGCAGGCTGATCTGGGATCAAACTGGTCGCTGATGTTTTAAGGTTTGTTGTGTCCGTCCTTGGCCCAAATGTTGTTCAGTGGGATGTTGCTCGTACAATGTACCTGTTATATTGTGGAGAAGTATGGAGGTGGTGTGGGGAGGAGAGGGTGGTTGAATATGTCGACTATGTATACTATGTAGGGTGGTAGGGCCATTGTTGCCTCTTATCTGGCACCCAATGTAATAAACAAAAAATAACTGTCTTTTTTGTGTCGTGTTTCTTCAAATAGTTATAATTAGTTTTTAAACCGAGGATCCATCTCTATATGACCTTAGCTGTTGCTTTACTGATCTGGATTCATCCCGACCGGAATCCCGACCAGACACCTGGTTTGGTCCTCAGATACGTCTTTGGAATTCTTGTTTGCGAGTTTAATTTGGTTATACTCCTTATATGAGTAATAACAATTATTCGTAATCCTATTACTTTTAGGGGAAGGGACCAAGTGACTTTAAACAAACAAGCAAAGAGTTAGCTGTTGCTAGAACTTTTATTTAAGCTATTTTAACTTGAAATGGTGTGAGGGCATATAATGTTATACCTGTCCGTCCGTCGTTCTTGTTTGTCTTAGTCACACCCAGCTCACTAGTTTGACGGTCAAGATAAAAGCGGGAAAATTTGTGTGCCGACGGGCCACATTTCTCATGACAAGGTGAACTGCATTTGCAACCAGAGTAACCCCAGATCGAGCCTGCTAATGTGGGCGATCTGAACGATCCAGATCAGCCTGTGTATCTGCAGTATCGTCATTCCATCAAGGAAACCTCCTAAGAAGCAAAATAGATCAATATCAGGCTACAGGAGCTACACAATCCCATAAGCCCCATGTGTCCAGTTACAGCTTTATTATATCCATTATTTCGTCGATCTGTCTTCTCATAACATTCATACCCGGTATGTCCAAATATTGAATATCTACTGATCCGTTAGTCATATCATTACCAAACTTCATACATGTAAATAGCTTCCTCACATTGATAGCTATCCATCCAGTGTCACTGCTGTAACCTAGGTAGTCACCTTGGTGACCATCACTTTCATGTCAATAATTTTGGATGTACATGTACGTCCTAATGTTGAATATCTAATGTTGATCATTACCAAACTTCACCAATAGCTTCCACACTTTGATGGCTATCCACACAGCGTCATTTGTGTGACCTTGACCTGGGTGACCATGACATTTGTATCAATAACTTTGGATTTCCTCATATTGTGACCTTGACCTTGGTGACCTTGACCCCGTGGCAATCGCCTTGTTTAGTGAGTGAGACTCCCAGGGGATTGCCTTGTATCTGTAAATATTCAGTTCTCGGGGCCGTTTCACTAAACTTCGTAAGACTAAAATGTTCGTAAGTGCAAAATTATGATAGTCTGTAAATATTACATTAACACTGTTTTCTTGTAAACAAGTATTGGATTTAATTTATTGAGCATAGGCTGCATATGCAGCCTATGTTCAATAAATGTAAATCCATCAATTGAAATGTCCAGACGATCCTAAATTTGCGCTTACGAATATTTTAGTCGTACGAAGTTTAGTGAAATGGGCCCCTGATTTTTTGGAACACACCATTAAATAAATTGACAGCGGATTGGAGTACATGTATATCTAAGTATAATCATATGTCTAATCCTATGCCAGATTGACTTCTAACTTCATATGGCTATTAGTACGCTTATAATAGGAATGAATGGCCTTTTTGTGGAATTTATCGGGATATAAACTTGGAAAAGTCGCGGGAATACTGGACGAAGGCCGGAAATTCCGATAATCCCCGATAAATTCCACAAAAAGGCCATTCATTCCTCATAATTCCAGCATTTGAAATAAATTCATCAAGAAAATGTGTTTATTTTGACAGACGGCAGCCATTTGTTTACATTGACAGCACTGACAGCGTACCTGTAGAAAGTAGTTTGGCGTGGGAGTTTACTGGGATATAAATGTTGGACAGAGACTTGCTACGAGCCAATCAAATGTTAGGGAATTGTGTAAATATTTTTGTGCTGGAATTATCATTCAATACTTTCTTTCTTTAGCCCAAACATATGACCCACAATCAAGGTCAAATGACTTAATTTAGTGTCAACATATTTTCTCCTCAAATGTGAGATAACTATAACACAATTAATCAGGATAAAACACCCCATTTATAACTGGTACATCTGCTGTCTATATCTAATCTATTCTTCATATAATAACATTTTAATCTGATCCATGCAAGTCATAGATATATTACACGTAACACTGGCCTATTTACAATATTCTAAATTATTTAAAATACAGTGGAACCTCACTAAACCGGACACCCTGGGATGTCCTCAGGGTGTCCGGTTTAGAGAGGTTCCACTGTAATTAAGCACTTTACATTTTCTGTTATAAGCATACAAGACTATGACAAAAATGACACTGAAACCCATTTAAAGTGGGATGTCCTCAGGGTGTCCGGTTTAGAGAGGTTCCACTGTAATTAAGCACTTTACATTTTCTGTTATAAGCATACAAGACTATGACAAAAATTACACTGAAACCCATTTAAAGTGGGATGTCCTCAGGGTGTCCGGTTTAGAGAGGTTCAGTAATTAAGCACTTTACATTTTCTGTTATAAGCATACAAGACTATGACAAAAATGACACTGAAACCCATTTAAAGTGGGATGTCCTCAGGGTGTCCGGTTTAGAGAGGTTCCACTGTAATTAAGCACTTTACATTTTCTGTTATAAGCATACAAGACTATGACAAAAATTACACTGAAACCCATTTAAAGTGGGATGTCCTCAGGGTGTCCGGTTTAGAGAGGTTCCACTGTAATTAAGCACTTTACATTTTCTGTTATAAGCATACAAGACTATGACAAAAATTACACTGAAACCCATTTAAAGTGGGATGTCCTTAGGGTGTCCGGTTTAGAGAGGTTCTTACTGTAATTAAGCATTTACATTTTCTGTTAGACAAGCATGACAAAAATGACACTGAAACCCATTTAGTGGGTGTCTTAGGGTGTCGGTTTAGAGAGGTTCCATGTAATTAAGCACTTACATTTTCTGTTATGCATACAAGACTATGACATGACACTGAAAACCCATTTAAGTGGGAGTCCCCAGGGTGTCCGGTTTAGAGAGGTTCCACTGTAATTAAGCACTTTACATTTTCTGTTATAAGCATACAAGACTATGACAAAAATTACACTGAAACCCATTTAAAGTGGGATGTCCCCAGGGTGTCCGGTTTAGAGAGGTCTTTACTGTAATTAAGCATTTACATTTTCTTGTTATAAGTATACAAGACTATGACAAAAAGTACACTGAAACCCATTTAGTGATGTCCTAGGGTGTCCGGTTTAGAGAGGTTCCACTGTAATTAAGCACTTTACATTTTCTGTTATAAAGCATACAAGTATATGACAAAAATTGACACTGAAACCCATTTAAAGTGGGATGTCCTTCAGGGTGTCCGGTTTAGAGAGGTTCCACTGTAATTAATTGCACTTTAACATTTTCTGTTATAAGCATACAAGACTATGATCAAAAATGATCACTGAAACCCATTTAAAAAGTGGGATGTCCCTTAGGGTGTCCGGTTTGAGAGGTTCCACTGTAATTAAGCACTTTACATTTTCTGTTATAAGCATACAAAGACTATGACATAAATACACTGAAACCCATTTAAAGTGGGATGTCCCCAGCCGGGTGTCCCGGTTTAGAGAGGTTCCACTGTAATTAAGCACTTTACATTTTCTGTTAATAAGCACAAGACATTTGACAAAAATTTTACACTGAAACCCATTTAAAGTGGGATGTCCCCAGGGTGTCCGGTTTAGAGAGGTTCCACTGTAATTAAGCACTTTACATTTTCTGTTATAAGCATACAAGACTATGACAAAAACACTGATACCCTTTAAAGTGGATCCTCAGGGTGTCCGGTTTAGAGAGTTCCACTGTAACAATTAACAGCTATACATTTACACTACTAGTTATCAAAAAAAGAAATTGTTGTAGGGAGAGGTCCACTGTAATTAAGCACTTTACATTTTCTGTTATAAGCATACAAGACTATGACAAAAAATACACTGAAACCCATTTAAAGTGGGATGTCCCCAGGGTGTCCGGTTTAGAGAGGTTCCCCTGTAATTAAGCACTCGATGGGCGATTTTTGTTATTTCTGTTATAAGCATACAGGACAATGACAAAAACTACACTGAAACCCATTTAAATTAATAGACACAATGGGGTTCCCAGGGTGTTCTGTTTAGAGGGGTTTCACTGTAGTAAATCAGGATCTATCTCAAAACTGGGGAATTTGGTTGTATTACTGTTGGCATAGAGATCATACATGCAGGTTACTGGGGGCCATTTCACTAAACTTCCTAAGACTAAAATGTTTGTAAGTACAAACTTATGATAGTCTGTAAATTTCACATTAACAATGATTTCTTGTAAACAATTATTGGATTTACATTTATTGAGCATAGGCAGCCTATGCTCAATAAATGTAAAGCCATCAATTGAAATTTACAGACTATTCTAAATCTGCACTTACGAACATTTTAATCGTACAAAGTTTAGTGAAACGGGCCCCTGGTGTGTTATGTGCAAGAATGATTGACCATTGGATGTACCGGTACTGTATCCCGATTTGGACCTGGCACCAGATTAAGATATTCTAATTTCAGGGCAGAATATGTATTTTTTTGTATTTAAATATTCTGTTTAGATTTTGGAATCTCTCTACCCACTCTCTCACTCTCTATCCCCCCACCACCCCATAAAAGGTGAACTATGGGATTTGACCCCGTTAACCCAGCCTAAATTGACCGTAGCTGATAACAGTCTGTTAAAGCCATTGACTGACGCTTGAACTCTACTTTCAGAGTATATCTAAACATATTTATTAAATGCATATATTGAATAAAGCGAATCCTTATCTGTAATACTATACAATATTTCTCACCAGAATTGTGTTGTTTGTGTTGTAGTAGGTGTAATTTAGGTATTACAAAACCGAAAGTAGACAGCTGGAAAATCACAATTCTACAATAGGAATCACGTGATCGGGATATTCCATCTTACGCGAAGAATCGAGGTTGACTGGAAGAAGCTCGTTCAACAAAGAAAAGGATTTGATCTGTGCGCCATCTTTGGTTCAATCGTGCATGCTCAATTTATCAACATAAATATCATGTGACACACAGTTCAGAAAAGAGCTAACTTCAAGAAACCTTGAATGGGCTACGTAGCCCGTTGGTGTTGCGCAACGCCCTGGGAAAAATGATATAAGACCATATTTCTGGCATATATTAATATTCATAATCATAGACAATAAGCATATTTAACATATTATTTGCAGGTCAATGCCTTTAAATAAATATCCTAATCTGGAGTCAGGTGCCATCAACACCACAGCAGAATTACTTGCTACGAGGCTACTACAAACATTCAGATAGAGCATGGCTATATGTTAACAATAAATCAAACTTTAATAAACAGAGTTTTCTGACCAGTAGCCTACTTCACCAACATTGCAAAGTATACTTTTCTAGCTGTGATAATGTAATAAATTCAGTATAATAATTCTGCATACTTTTAATCATCAAATATATGCAGTCGTTAGTTCTATATGAAATAATGCATTTTGGGAAAATTAATGATTTCTCCCTCAAAGTATACTTTGCTAGATAAGTATACTTTGCAATGTTGATGAAATCGGCTACAGGGGAATAGCGTGTACCAGTATGCTTGTTCAGTTGCGACAAGAATGTGTTTACTGACGATGCTGACTGACCAGTGTTCCTGCTCACTAGCAGACGGCTGTTGTGTATCAGAAATGTTAGAGGTTTCCAGACGCGTGTGAAACACTCAGACCTGCGATATAAAAAAATCCTGTTATCCCACCCACCTGTTGTCTATAAAGTCCCACCCCACCCACATGTTGTCGTACTGTAAGTTACAGTTCTATAAAGTCCCGCCCCACCCACAAGTTGTCGTACTGTCAGTTACGTTTCTAAATAGAAACGTATCATACAGTACGACAACATGTGGGTGGGGTGGGATTATTTTAAGATCACAGGTCCGAGCCATTCACATTCAAGAGTGTGTCCCGAAACCATCAGTGTAGGTGAACCTAGAGCCCGTTTCACTAAACTTCTTTATTTTTATTGATTCTCACATTAACCCTTACTACGCTGAATTAAATGTCGTCTGCTGAAAATGTTTTATTTTCAATATTTCTCGACAAAAATCCTGGTTTTGACAGCACATGAGAATCGTCTCCAGTGGAGACGATTCTCATGTGCTGTCAAAAAACAGTTTTTTGTTAAGAATTAAAGCAAAAATGAAAAACAGCAGACGGCAATTTCCGTCAACAGCGTAAGAAGGGTTAACGTGGTTAACTAATGTTATCCTTTTGCACATACATGCACACATCATTACATGTGATCACATCCACTGTCAGTGTAAATGTTATTCTGAAAGTAAAATGTTGCCCTTCTGTAGCCTATTTCACCATAATTTCAAAGTATACTTGTCTAGCAAAGGATACTTTGAGGGAGAAATTTTCAATTTAAAGAGAAATTTATTAATTTTTATTATACTGAATTTATTACATTATCACATCCATTTTGGCTGTGATAATGTAATAAAGTCAGTACATGTATAATAATTCTGCATACTTTTAATCATCAAATAAGTCATTAGTTCTATATGACATAATGCTTTTCTGGAAAAATAAATGGTTACTCCCTCAAAGTACACTTTGCTAGATAAGTATGCTTAGCAATTTTGGTGAAATGGGCTACTGAACTTCTTAGTCTTATAAAGTTTAGCGAAACGGTCCCCTAGACTGCTATTTTGTAAATAGCAGAATTCCACATACTTAACTGACTCAATGGGGCATGCGGATCTGGGTCGCAACTGTCATATGCCCCATATCTTGTGTCACAGTATGCTATAAATAACAAGGTGCATGATCACATGGTTACAACAACAACAACAATGTCACCCACTCCAAAGTAAGTATTATTTGATATTTTCCTTAATATGCAACGGATTTTGATGAAATATGGCACAGTAAACACGTCTTCATGAGCTGCATTTGGTGGTCTAGGGAGTTTGGCATAGACCTATGTCATTTTTGCGAAGAAACGACAGAAGTTTGGGCGAAAATAAAGAGACCACTAATTGCAGCTTAACAAGATGCGTTTGATGCGCCATATTACATCAAAATCCGTTACATAATAAGGACACTATAAAAGAATACGTACTTTGAATCGGTACTTGTTATTGTTGTTAGTACCACATGATCATACACCTTGACTAACAGTCATACATATACCGTAAATATTCTAATAGATGCCCATGCTCTAATAGACGCCCACCCCCCACTTTTTACGTTGAAAATTACACATATTTTGGCCGATTTTCACGAAATTAGTGCCTCTAATAAACGCCCAGTACCGACTTGAAACAAAATCGGAGCTAATTGTCCAATTAGATTTTTTTTTCTTATCATTATTTCGAAAGCAACTTCCTTTAAAATCGGGGAAAAAACATAATTGCTACTTTCACTTTCAAAAGCGGAAGCGAAATTCGACTGTTTCCGGTGTCACAGTAAATTCCTCATCAGCAGTAGCTATTTGCACGGACACGGCGTGATCAGAATTTACACGGTTACAGAGACGCCATTTTCAAAGCATCTCAAACCCGACAGATCCGAAACGCTGACGCTGACGAAGCATCTTGGCCCAAATGTTTATAAACTGACAGACAGTACAATCAAGTCTGGCGTTTGAGAGTAACGTCCCTTTGTTATGTTTTTGTTCAGATAGCAGAACATCGTATATTTTTTTTATCATTTGCTGAATAACACTTGCCTCTATTAAACGCCCACCCTGGACTTCGGAGTCAGTGGTGATTCTAATAGACGCCCGGGCGTCTATTAGAATCTTTACGGTAGTTGGCATACAAAATTATCAGATTACTCAGCAGGAACCAGCGCAGTGACGAGACTATCAACATCCCCTTCCAGTTTCGGCACTGCTGTAACTTGCGAACTTCGCATGTCCAACTTGGTGACTTTAATCTTCCAGTTACTGTCGTACCTGGGGTCTGTGACAATACCAAACACCTGCTGGAATACCCCCAGACAGTCGCTCCCCCGGTGAATCGTGCCACAGGTGAGAATCCTCACCATGCCGTGAGGGTTGGACTGGACAAACACTCCCTCCCGGCTCACATTGGGATTAAACAGCAGTAACTCATCCTTGGCACACGAGAGTAATCGCTGTGAGACGAGCATCGCTCCACTGTACGATTCTTCATTCAGAGCAGGTGTGTGCATGTGGATAGACAACGTACAATCGTCCCAGAAATGGTGCGGACCAAAATCCTTCGGCGTAACGTTCATGGCTGGATTGTAAGAGTTCAGAATTTCATAGAACCAACTTACAAACTTTTCACCGAGTGTCTGTGTGTGTGGGTTGTGTGACACGGTCTGGTCTGCGTGTGTATATGGTTGAGATACCCCCACCCCTGCCCCTGGACATTGGAAATGTACGTTAATGTGCAACAAGGAAACGTCCCTGCCTGGCCGACTGTGAGACAGCTGGTGTGTGTCTGTGCTGATTGAGGCTCGTGCGCCAAGCGTGTTGTCTGGACATCTGTCCGTCTGTGCCTTGTGAGACGAGGTCGCCGTGGCGGTAGACGTGCCGACTGTTTGTGTGGTGATGTCATCCTCCGATATACTGAAGTCCATCTACAACAGGACCACAAGTAATGATTCTAATGTGCTGTCAAGTGTAAAACCACCTTTTTATTGAGATAGAAGAGTATACAAGAATTCTGAAACGGAAGCAGTGTTGCGCCTGCCAAGGCATTTGACCGTAACATGACTCTGAAGCAATCCATATTATATGATGATGAAGAAAAAAATGGCAATGTGAAGGTCAAAAGGGCAGCATGAGTATGTTCCAAATGCTCAGAAGTATCAAGTGTCCAAATATTGAAGAAATCTGTATATTAAAGTTATATCATGTTGAAGAAGCTTACACAAACCTTTTGACATGTATTAACGATGACGATGGAAAAAGTGGCGACTATAGTCACGCCTTCTGCTAAAGCAGGCACAACAAAAACAACAGATGGCACTTTAGGTTTCGCAAATGCAAGGGTTAAGGTGTAAATACCGCAGGCGATATTAGATACTTTAAATACATTTAAAATATTGTATAATTTGCATTATATACAGCTTACAAAAGTGATACTTTACTGTGATATTTATTAAACCAGTTATGCTATCTGACAGTAACAAGCTTAACCCTTACTACGCTGAATGAAATGTCATCTGCTGGAAATGTTTTATTTTCAATATTTCTCGACAAAAACCTGGTTTTGACAGCACATGAGAATCGTCTCCAGTGGAGACGATTCTCATGTGCTGTCAAAACCAGTTTTTTGTTAAGAATTAAAGAAAAAATGAAAAACAGCAGACGGCAATTTCCGTCAACAGCGTAGGAAGGGTTAATACACTCTCATATTAAAGCATAACAAATGTTAAATTACATTTATTGCATAGGCACAGCATCGTACTTGTATTGATCACCAAACCTATTTTCTGTAGTGGTCTCATTTGCATATTTATCCTGTCAACACAGTGTGTATGTGCCGTGAAACACGGTGCCGTGAAACATTTTTGATATCCAGTCAAACGATTTTTGCATTTTACAGCCATTTGTAGGTGTTGACGGGATAAATAGAATAGTAGGTTAGTACCGTGAATGGGAAAAAATATCTGGCGCGGCACGGAAACGGGATGTGCTCGGTAGAGCCTCGCCCATCCCGTTTCCCGAGCCTTGCCAGATATTTTTTCCCATTCACGGCACTAACCTACTATTCTCTATTTATACTAGAGCAAGTGACAGAGGCTCACGGATACCCCCAGCCGCCGCCTGGACCGACAAATATAAACTTTAACGCAAATCTTACAGATGGACGAAATGACAAAAACTATATACCCATTGACATATGCCAGGGGTGTAACTAGTGTATTATGATTTTTGTCGCGCCTGCTTTAGCTTTTCCCATCGTTGTCGATGTGATCATTTGGAACACACTTATGCTGCCATCAACATGACCCTGACCTTTTTGACCTTCAATTTGTGCAAGTTTATATCATATAACTTTAATATTACTTCATGTGTTGCTTCGATGTTTGGACACTTGATACATGTGATCATTCGAAACACACCCATACCTCCATTACCATGACCTTGACTTTTTTTACTCTTGGCTATAGTCATCGCTTTTTCCATTGTCGTCGTCCGCGTCGTTTTACTTTCGCATTGTTGCGGAAACACTTAAAAAAATTCAATTTTCTTCATCATTATATAATTTTAATATAATTTGATGGATTGCTTCAATATTTGGACACTTGATATATGTGAGGATTTGGAACAGACTTGTGATCCCATTAATATGACCTTGACCTTTTACACCATTAATATGACCTCGACATTTTACACCTTCACATGGTTGTGGAAACACTTAGTCAGTTTTTACGTCAGAAAGTTTGTACAAGTTTCTTCATCATGATATAACTGAGGATAACTATGCAAATGAGGATACTTGATACATGTGATCATTTGGAACACACCTATGCTGCCATGAAAATGACCTTGACCTTTTTTCGTGTTTAAAGCATGCACTTTGCTGATGGTATTTGTGATGCTTATTTTAGCACATGCCCATGATCATTTTACATTCAAATGCCTCGGCAGGCGTGACACCGCTTCCGTGGCGGAATTCTTGTTAAAGTAGTAGGCCATAGATAGATACACTTGACTTCAATGATAATTGCTTCATAAGGGTGATGTGATATAGGAATATAACATATGTGAATATTGTCTTGTTACTGTATACTATATGATACATTGAGTTGCCATCTCTGCCATCTTTGTATGCACAAGCCATCGTACAGTTTCACCACTTTGTGCGTCTGACACATACAGCAAATAATATGACAGTGAACCAAATACAATTTGGTGCAATCCATAACAGATATGACAACGGAAAGCTATAAATAGTATGCCAGCAAACTATACAAAAGACGAGGTACCTGAGCATTTCTCCCCTCAATCGCAAAATAAATTTTGATGTGTAAACTTTTCAATCTGATGCACAGCCTACGTTAGTGTACACGTTACCCATAGGTAAAGCCATATTTACTTGAATAGTAGGCGAGTAGACACCAGGGACAATACACTCAGGTAACTGCTTACATGTCCCTGAATTTGATAGCTAATAACAGAGTACAGTAGTGGGTATATGTGGAATGTGTTGTGTGGTTTGCTAGGTAAAAGTGATGCACCGTGATGCACCTGATAAACTTGATATCAACAGACACTAGGCTGGTATTTTATTTATCAGGTAACGTGATGCACCGTGTATTATATAATGGTGGTTCATGTTGTTAAAAACACAGGCACAAACCTGTCCAAAAAACTGACATATTTTACAGTTTGGTGTAATATAATTGATACGAGACCGTTCTCCTGGCTTTTCCACATGTGATTAGCTACATTATATCATATGTTCTACTTCATATTTTGAGTTCTTTGTCAAACGGCAGAAAAGGTGAAACACACGAAGATGGCCAACTTGGCCACTCCATGTGCTATATAGGACACAGTAACGAGCCAGTATTCACATATATGTTATACACATATTCTATCACATTTATGAAGCAATTATCTTTGAATCAAGCAATGATCAGGTATAGAACGGGTCCTTAATACACTGTGTTAGTACTTTGTGAATGACAATTTTATGCAACAAGGAAATCGCCGGCAAATGTCTCATATGTCAATGTCACCCAAATGACACAGGTTAGCCATCACTAAACTTCCTACAACTAAAATGTTTGTAAGTGCAAAATTATGATAAATATCACATTAGAAATGTTTTCTTGTAAACAATTATTGGATTTACATTAATTGAGCATAGGCTGCATTTGCTCAATAAATGTAAATTCATCAATTGAAATTTCCAGACGATTCTAAATTTGCGATTCTAAATGGGCCCCTGATCAACATATGAAGATTTTGACGTACATCCCAATTGGTTGATGCCTATAATGGCGACGACACCTACGCCAGAATGGTGACCGCTATGATCCTGATATGCTCGCCATTCTATCATTGAAACATATGTCATGCTTCTAACAAGCAATATAGATCATTATCAGAGAAATGGGGCTTATGGGTTTTGCGATCAGTGTAGATCCAGATCAGACTGTGCGGATGCATCCGCACAGTCTGATCAGAATCTGCACTGGTCGCCGTTCCATAAATGAAACACCCGTCATGCTATAATAGATTGTTATCACGCTACATGAGAGTGCTATTTGTTCAGGAGCTACACTGGTCATAAGTCCATAAGCCCCATTTCTCCAATCACTCAGCTACAGATGAGAACGCCCACCCACCTTGTCAATGTCAGCATCGCTGGAGCCCCATTTCTGCAGGATTATTCGGATAAGAGCCCGCTTGTCTGCCCCTGGTGGCATCACAACCTGGGGTAACATACATTGAGAATTGCAGGCTAGTGTCTTTTGAAATCATGTTTATCAGCAAGGTTAGGAAACGTGTAGGAATTCTGAGACTTGCTGACAAATGGGGGATCATAGCTAGTTATTTCCCTTTGAATTTATTTATAGAAATCCAGTCCAAAATGTATATTTTTGTAAAAGGACTAATGTTGCATGTTTTTTTTGTGTAAAGGGCCATTATAGTGGTTTTGACTAATGCCGATCCAGGCCATCCTATACCGGTATATCTGCACAATCTGATCCGGGACTGCATTATTTGCCAGATCTATATTTTCACTCATGAAGTTTATTACCAACAGTGTATACTCAGATCAGTCCGATCTGGGTCTGCCCTGTTCGCAGTATGTAGTTTTGCACTATTCAGTAAGAAATAAATGTTAAAATAAAACATAGGACCAGATCTCTATAAATAGAATTGCAAAGGGAAATAACTAGCTACGATCCCGCATTCCTACTGTTTGCAAGCCAAGCCTGATAAACTTGATATCAACAGACACTAGGCTGGTATTTTATTTATCAGGTAACGTTTTATGCTAGCCGATGGTGAAATATATAAAAGACTTTGTTGAAAAGAACAACTTGTTAACATTGTGTCATCATTACACTGACGACATGTGATGCCTTTCGCCCAATTTAACATCAGTTTTCTACAAAGCTAGTTACCTGTAGCCTATTTCACCAAAATTGAAAAGTATACTTATCTAGTAAAGCATACTTTGAGGGAGAAATTTTCAATTTAAGGATAAATTTATTAATATTTATTATACTGAATTTATTACATATCACAGCGAAAATTGAATTTATTACATTATCACAGCCATTTTGGCTGTGATAATGTAATAAATTCAGTATAATAATATTCAGTATAATAATTCTGCATACTTTTAATCATCAAATATATGCAGTCGTTAGTTCTATAATTATGACATAATGCATTTCGGGAAAAATAATTGATTACATGTACTTCCACAAAGTATACTTTGCTCGATAAGTATACTTTGCAATTTTGATGAAATCGGCTACCGACACAATACAGGACAGGGTTTGCTTGGGATAGAACATTTTCGCCACTTTTTATTTTTGCAAATTGCATGCTACGTGTGAAAATTTATAATTGGCGTAGGTGATCGTCATTTTCCTGATTTTTGTTTTGACCGGATCTGACAAAATAAGGCTTATTATCATTGTGACCGATATAGACCCAGACTCTGCATCAACAGTCTGGTCAGGATCTTCATTGTTCATGGTCGTCACGGGATCTGATCCGATGCCAGGAACCAATGACTAAAATGTTTGTAAGTGCAAAATTATGATAGTATGTAAATGTCACATTCACAATGTTTTCTTGTAAACAATTGATGGATTTACCTTTATTGAGCATAGGCCAGTCAACAAGGGGAGATAACTCGCTGAAAACCAATAGGGTTCTTCATCTTAACGTGATAAACATGTGTACTGAATTTGGTTACGATTGGTGAAGTAGAACTTGCGAATAATTGTGGACAAGGATATAGAACGTGACAATTAAAAATGTCCGCCAAGGGGAGACACGTTATCGGAAAATCAATAGGCTTCTTCGTCTTCCCGTGCTAAACATGTCATCCGAATTTGGTTACAATCGGTGAAGTCAAACTCGAGTTATTGCGTGGACAAGGATACAGAGCGCGACAATTAAAAATGGCCACCAATGGAAGATAAGTCATGAAATTCTTTTTAAAATCAATAGGCTACTTCGTCTTCACATGATAGACATGTCTTCCGAATTTGGTTACAATCGGTGAAGTCGAACTGAGTTATTGTGTGGACAAGGATACAGAACGCGACAATTAAAAATGGCTGCCAAGAGGAGATAAGTCATCGGAAATTTTTGAAAATCAATAGGCTTCTTCGTCTTCCCGTGATAAAGATGTATACCAAAATTGGTTACGATTCGTCTAGTAGAACTGTAGTTATTGCTTGGACAAGCTGTGCCCGCCCTTACAAGGTGAATACATAATATGTCCCATTTTTTCAAACGGGCATATAAAAATGGCTGCCAAGGTGAGATAAGTCATCGGAAATGTTTCAAAATCAATAGGCTTCTTTGTCTTGCCGTGATAAACATGTATAACGAATTTGGTTATTGTGTGGACAAGATAGAGTACGAAAAATAAAAATGGCCGCCAAGGGGAGATAAGTCATCGGAAATACAACAGGCTTCTGTGTCTTGCCGTGATAAACATGTATACCGAATTTGGTTACAATCCGTCAAGTAGGACTCTAGTTATTGCGTGGACAAGCTTAACCGCCCGTCCGCCTGTACAAGGTGAATACATAATACGTCCCGTTTTTTCAAACGAGCGTAAAATAAATGTAAATCCATCAATTGGAATTTCCAGATGATCCTAAATTTTCACTTCCAAACAGTTTAGTCGTACGAAGTTTAGTGAAATGGGCCCCTGGTGTGAATACTAGTAAGATTCACTATTAAGATTTGAATCCTTAAGGATGAACTCGTCGCTATTAAGATACTCATACCTCTTAACCCTCCTATCCTCTCACACACAAAATGGAACACAAGACAATTACCTGATTATCGGCTAGATATTTAAACAAGAGGTCGCGCTTTATGCGTCGCCGTCTCAGGAAGTCGACTGCTTGTTCCGTGTACGACACAACAGCAGCCACAGCCTCTGTGAAACAGGTGATACATGGAGGAAAGTAGAAATGTCTCCATGGGACACGGATGAGCCACTGGCAGCAATTAATGAAAGCTGTAGGATTAGTGCGGGACATAATTACATCAATGTGATACTCCATACTGAAAAGAATACAAAGTTTGAGTAGGACCAATACTATTTCATTGAGTGGCCAAGGAATGCGAAGTCATTTAAGTGGAAAAAGTAGGTCAAGGCCATATAAAGGTTAAACATTACATGTCAGTTTCTGATGCAGAGTAGTAGCCGATTATTGTGTGCAAGTTTGGTAGCCGTAGATGTTATAGTGGCGGAGGAACGGACTTAATCCTTTCAACACTAAGTAAAAGGAACGGAATTTTATATGTTAATTTCCGGACCAATCCAATCGTCACAAAATGATTTTCAGACTAGTCCATTTATGAAAAGGTGGTGTTTTTGTTCTCAAAAATGTGAAAACTAGTTGCAAAATGTGCAGATCCTGAGGAGACGGCTCGTCACGACTGCATTTGACTGCAATATTTACCATAGCTATGTCATATTTATCAGCAATATCTACACCATTGTCATGTTCTACACCATTGTATGTCTATGTCTATTTGACAGCAATATCTACACCACTTCTATGTCATATTTGACAGCAATATCTACACCATTGCTATGTCATATTTGACAGCAATATCTACACCACTGCTATGTCATATTTCACAGCAATATCTACACCATTGCTATGTCATATTTTCACAGCAATATCTACACCATTGCTATGTATGCTATCATATTTGACATCAGCAATATCTACACCATTGCTATGTCATATTTGACAGCAATATCTACACCATTGCTATGTCATATTTGACAGCAATATCTACACCATAATTGCTATGTCATATTTGACAGCAATATCTACACCATTGCTATATCATATTTGACAGCAATATCTACACCATCATTTCTATGTCATATTTGACAGCAATATCTACAACATTATTGCTATGTCATATTTGACAACAATATCTACACCATTGCTATGTCATATTTGACAGTAATATCTGCAACATCATTGCTATGTCATATTTGAGAGCAATATCTACACCACTGCTACATGTATGTCTCTCTGACAGTAATATCTACACCATCATTGCTATGTCATATTTGACATCAATATCTACAACATCATTGCTATGTCATATTTGACAGCAATATCTACACCATAATTGATATGTCATATTTGACAGCAATATCTACACCATTGTTATGTCATATTTGACAGCAATATCTACAACATCATTGCTATGTCATATTTGACAGCAATATCTAAACCACTGCTATGTCTCTCTGACAGTAATATCTACACCACTGCTATGCCATATTTGACAACAATATCTACACCATCATTGCTATGTCATGTTTGACAGCAATATCTACACCACTTCTATGTCATATTTGACAACAATATCTACACCATCATTGCTATGTCATGTTTGACAGCAATATCTACACCACTGCTATGTCTCTCTGACAGTAATATCTACTACATTGCTATGTCATATTTGACAGCAATATCTACACCATCATTGCTATGTCATATTTGACAGCAATATCTACACCACTTCTATGTCATATTTGACAACAATATCTACACCATCATTGCTATGTCATGTTTGACAGCAATATCTACACCACTGCTATGTCTCTCTGACAGTAATATCTACTACATTGCTATGTCATATTTGACAGCAATATCTACACCACTTCTATGTCATATTTGACAACAATATCTACACCATCATTGCTAGGTCATGTTTGACAGCAATATCTACACCACTGCTATGTCTTTCTGGCAGTAATATCTACACCACTGCTATGTCATATTTGACAGCAATATCTACACCATCACTGCTATGTCTCTCTGACAGTAATATCTACACCACTGCTATGTCATATTTGACAGCAATATCTACACCATCACTGCTATGTCTCTCTGACAGTAATATCTACACCACTGCTATGTCTCTCTGGCAGCAATATCTACATCATTGTTATGTCATATTTGACAGCAATATCTACACCATCATTGCTATGTCATGTTTGACAGCAATATCTACACCACTGCTATGTCATATTTGACAGCAATATCTACACCATCACTGCTATGTCTCTCTGACAGTAATATCTACACCACTGCTGTCTCTCTGGCAGCAATATCTACATCATTGTTATGTCATATTTGACAGCAATATCTACACCATCACTGCTATGTCTCTCTGACAGTAATATCTACACCACTGCTATGTCATATTTGACAGCAATATCTACACCATTGCTATGTCATATTTGACAGCAATATATACACCATCACTGCTATGTCCCTCTGACAGCAATATCTACACAATTGCTATGTCATATTTGACAGCAATATCTACACCATTATTATGTCATATTTGACAGTAATATCTACACCATAATTGCTATGTCCTATTTGACAGCAATATCTACACCATTGCTATGTCATATTTGACAGCAATATCTACACCACTTACCATTTTTACTGGAAACATCTATCTGTTTCTTTGTGATTGTGTTGGCAAGGGCAAACAGATCATCAGGTTTTAGTTTGTCGAGAATGTCTTTGCACCCCTCCTTCTCAGTGTGTGTCAGCATTCTGAAGAATCTGGAATATGCAAAAATGACTAATAAAAAGTTTGAAGGCAAGTAATAAACAACTAGAAATGTGGCCTGTCGGTACACGAATGCCCCCACTGGCAGCCAAAGAAAGTGAGGACATTGCCCTAAGCATGTGACCTTGACTTTGGGACTACTGGGGGCTAGAGGGTAGTGGATTTGTTATAGAATGACAGAGAACTATTGGAGATTGGAGAAATGCATGTGTGAAATATCAAAAAGTTCAGAGAAACTAGAAAATGTGTTCATAGAACACGGATGCCCCAGATATCTCTTTGATAGTAACGGGGTAACATGTGGATTTCAGATCAGTCAACAAGGGGAGATAACTCACTGAAAACCAATAGGGGTCTTCATCTTGCCGTGATCAACATATATACTGAATTTGGTTACGATCTGTCAAGTAGAACTTGAGTTATTGCTAGGACAAAGGTACAGTGTGTAAATAAATTAAAAATGTCCGCCAAGGTGGGATAAGTCATCGGAAATGTTTGAACATCAATAGGTTTCTTCGTCTTGCCATAATAAACATGTATACCAAAATTGGTTATGAGCATAACTTGAGTTATGGCATGGATAAGGATACAGAGTGCGAAAATTAAAAATGGCTGCCAAGGGGAGATAAGTTATTGAAATTTTTTGAAAATCAACAGGCTTCTTTGTCTTGTCGTGATATACATGTATACTAAATTTGGTTCTGATCCGTCAAGTAAAATTTGGACAAGTTCTGCCCACCCGTATAAGGTGAATACATAATACGCAACGTATTATGTGAAAGTGATGAAAATGAGTTACGACCAGAGTACGTTTTTTACCAATAAAATCACTATTTTAAACCAACAACACTAAAATCAGTCCCAAACAAGAGGTGTAGCGATTTACCGAATATTCAATATATTTCCGTCGATGCGATTCACGATACGTGACCGTGAATATTCAATTTGACACGTTCTTCACAATTCAATGCTTTGGAATCCAAAATTAAGTGATAAATATACACGTATGTTATTGTTTGGGCAATTTTATGAACACCAATACTAAAATTCAATGATTGTGAATCATATACGCAACCATAACATTGATTAACAATTATATTCCAACCTTCAAGCTTATGCGGATTGATAATGCAGTGCCTATGGCATAAATCCTAACAGTAAATATTATCTGCTCCGTTTCCGGTTCATGTCTGAAACCAGGAAATTAAATGAAAACACTTTCTAAAGCGAATTATCACTATTAATCTGACATGTTGTGGGATTATCTGTAAATAACATTATCATAGAATGAAACAGTTATCAATTATAGAGTTCACATAGCAATTGACTTATTTTTAAACAGCACCATGAGGTAGCATGTAATACAAAATGTGTGGGGTATTCTTGGCTTGTATATCGAGCTGTGAAAGTGGAGGTGTGTTTACATAATTTCAGTCTACACACACTCACGGCTTGTACAAGACACTGGCTTTTTTGATAGTCGATAAAGACCGAATGTTTCCGTTCCATATGCAATGGATGTGTCTCATATGCAATACAAGAATTCCGCCACGGAAGCGGTGTCGCGCCACCCGAGGCATTTGACCGTGAACATTACAAGTAAATAAATGACCTTGCGAATTTGGATGTGGGGGTGTGCGTAATGAAGCATTATCCATAGACACACATTGATATGAAATATTATCAAAGTCTGGCAAGAGGTTAAAGAGATATTGTGAAAAAACAATTGTGAAAAAACAATAACTTTAACGCATTTCTGTTACAAAACCGGTGAACATTACAAGTAAATAAATGACCTTGAGAATTTGGATGTGGGGGTGTGCGTAATGAGGCATCATCCCTAGACAAACATTGATGTGAAATATTATGAACATCTGGCAAGGGGTTAAAGAAATATTGTGAAAAAACAATAACTTTAATGCATTTCTGTTACAAAACCGGTGAACATTACAAGTAAATAAATGACCTTGACCTTGAGAATTTGGATGTGGGGGTGTGCGTAATGAAGCATCATCCCTAGACAAACATTGATGTGAAATATTATCAAAGTCTGGCAAGGGATTAAAGAGATATTGTGAAAAAACAATAACTTTAACGCATTTCTGTTACAAAACCGGTGAACATTACAAGTAAATAAATGACCTTGACCTTCAGAATTTGGATGTGCGTAATGAAGTATCTTCCCTAGACAAACATTGATGTGAAATATTATGAACATCTGGCAAGGGGTTAAAGAGATATTGTGAACAAACAATAACTTTAACGTATTTGCCTTACAAAAAACCGGACGACGACGACGGAAAAATCGCCGACTATAATCGCGCCTCTGCTAAAGCAGGCGTGACAAAAATGGGTGTGGTACACAATTGTTGTGTAGATACGATCTCCGCTTAGAAAGCTTGAGGGAAAATCGGGTGATGGTATGGCTTGTAATGTCTTAAATGTAGGAAAGGATGCAGTGGATTTACCTAGGTTCTGGATAATAAGCCTTTGTTGGCCAGTTACTAGAGCTATAAGCATACAAAAACAATTATTTAAAACTTTTTAAAACAATAAACTTATATTTACCTAGGTTCTGGATAATAAGCCTTCGTTGGCCATGGCAGTTACTAGAGCTATAAGCATATAAAAACAATTATTTCAAACTTTTTAAAACAATAAACTTATCGTAAAAATGCTGTGAAACCAGATTTATCTAAAAGTCACGCTTGTTTCCATGTCGTCCATTTTGTTAACGTATCATCCAGGCGCTTGTAGAAAATAGACCGTGACCGTAGAATCTGGATTTTTGTTGTTGGGTTATTCTCATCCTGTATTGCGGAGCACCATCCGGTCAGTGTAAAAAATGGTTATGTAAATTATCAGAGGAGTGTACAGTAAACAATTTTCGACCAATTCCTTTGCAAGTCATAAATGACAATAATATTATTACAAGGCTAATACTCATAATGCAAGATGCTTTCAGATCATGTTTAATTTTCAGTTGTGGTACATGATATTTTACCCTATTAATTATGGAGCACACTACAGGCGGGATTTATGCTAACAACAAGATAATAACAATCTACAAACTGTAGCATATTATTCTGAGAATTTGTATAATCAACAGAACAATAAATTCTACTAAAAACACACACTACATCTGTGTAATCAAATTTAATTCTGTGTTAGTTTGTTATTGTTTATCATATAAGACCCCCCAGTATAATGAGAAGCTCTATTCTGGTAATTTGACAGCTACCAGTCTGTGTTTACATGACCTTGACTTCTCAAAATGGCTAAAGAATCCAGTGATGCAGACTGACAGAACCATGCTTTGTAAATCTTTTTCAATAATGACAAGTGGGAATAACTGAATACAACATTTTGAAGGTAGTTTAACAATTTTGATTAAAAACTTATATGCCCAAGGGCGATGTGGAACATTTTTCTCCATTTGCCAGATGGGTGTCTTCTGCAAAAAAAATGTATGGGAAACTGACCGTGAAAATTTCCGTGATTAGTGACGAATGCTGTTTACGAAAATTCCCGATGCGGGGGTAATCCCGACAAATGGTTACACTACTGTACATATAGTTAATGTATTCTGTCAGCATCGCCAGATTGAGCTATGTATCCTGGATAGATAGAATCTGAACTAGTATTGGGTTGAGAATTGATGATATAACAATGCTCCAGATAAGGAATTAGTAATTGAGTATTTTCACTCCATCATTTCTGAAGCAATTGGGTACTTCAAAATTATAAGTGGGTAAAATAAAATCACACTACTGTTTACACATCAACAGACAGCAATTATTGAATTAGTTTGCTTCTAAATGAAAACATATCTTGGCATTCCAGCATGATAAAGGTTACCACAAAATTGTTATTGCTTTTTAATACTCGCTACTTCTGATTTCAATTTGATTTTTGGCAAATTTGTTCTGGGTATTTACGCAAATACGCAGCTTATCTGGAGCTCTGATATAATCAGTACGAAAGCATCACATGTTGAGAAATGTTAGTGGCGGAATATTGAAAAAGCTTTCATATCTTACGGTTTTGAGTTTTTAACGTAATAAAAGGGGCTAAAAGTTGAAGTAAATATCAGAATGGTTAATGTGTAAATAACTGAGGAGTTTCGTTGTACTGTTTGATTATTAGCGGTTGAATAAACCAAACCCATTTCAAATCCACCATTTGTTCAGGGCAGGGGTATGGAAATTATCGGGAATTCTGGAAGTCGGACTTCGTCAATTTTACGCACCTGCATGTTATAATTATCTCCCCTGTCGAAGAGCGTAGGGGGAAAGCTGACCCGTTTCCTATGTAATTTAATAATTTTTAACGCTTCAAACCACTGCAGATTTATAATGCTACATGGTCATTAAAAAATATTCTTATCACCATTTTGTAGTTTCGTAGGTCTAAATGTGAAATATTCTGGCATAAAAATGATGTATTTTAGAGCAAAAGTTGCCAAACATATACACCCAAACATAACGAGTGACAAGTGATACGTCACGCCGACTTCCAGAATAACCGTTGCCAAACATATGTATACACCCAAACATAACGAGTGACAAGTGATACGTCACACCGACTTCCAGAATAACCAATCAACAATATATCAATAAACAATAGTTAGAGCATTATAGAGTAAAATTGCCTAAGCAACTGGCCTTAGCAACTAGACCGAAAGTAGCTTTCAGCATATTCAGCAAATTCAGCAAAAACTATGTTTCCGGGTTGTTTTATTTTGTTGTTGTTGTATGTCTATAATTCAGGCGCTTATTTTTCGCCTCAATCTCTCTTCATGTACACACGACCAGCAAGCTGGCACATAGTCAGCCGGGCGGCCTCGGCCTGTTTTCAATGTGGAGGAAAACCGGAGTGACCGTAGAAAAACCACAGCGAACTTGCACGGAACAGACAAAACCGTCCGGACATAACTGAGTACAAGTACAGAGACATTGGTCCAGCTGATGGGGCATCAAATACCCACAACAGACCAGCTGCCTTGTTGTTCTGACATACCCGTGCTTATTTTTCGCGGCACCCAGAGAGTTCCGTAATGCAAATGTTGTTGCGCGTACTAATATATACACCTTCTATCCGATAATTTATCAGCCTGTCAACAGCCACAAATTCTGTGGAAGAATATTGTTTCTTGGCTGTGACTGGAGAAATGGGATTTATGTTGTTTTTTTCGACCAATGTAGTCCCAGATCAGCCTGTGTATCCACGCAGTCTAATCAGGGTCTATACTGTTCGCCATTTCATCGTTATCAGGCTACATGAGCGTGCTATTTGATCAAAGCCATAAGCCCGATGTCTAGTCACAGCTACCAGCCACGTACATGTATGCTATTAATTCTGTCATTGATATAAATTATAAAGGAGGCGTTTTTGGTGATGATAAAAAATAAAATTTCAATAAAATTGCCCTTACCTTACTTACAATGTTGTATGTACATGTATATTTGTTAACGTGGATTTCTTTATTTTGCAAATTGTCTTGTAATTTTGAATGTGTAAGTAACGCGACAGCAAATTTAATGTGTTTAACATTTTCGCATTGCCCTCACTCATCACACCCAGTCCCACCCCACATACGTAAAGCCGCAGTCTATGTCTTGTAAATTGATTTTCAATTCTCACTCATTATATACCTTCACGGTATGTGTGTCCGAGCTTGATAAACTTGACACAAGCAGACACTAGCATGGTATTCTATTGACCAGTAGCCTATTTCAACAACATTGCAAAATATACTTATCTAGCAAAGTATACTTTGAGAGTGAAATTTTCAATTTAAGGATAAATTTATTAATTTGTATTATACTGAATTTATTACATTATCACAGCCATTTTGGCTGTGATAATGTAATACATTCAGTATAATAATTATGCATACTTTTAATCATCAACTACGTGCAGTCGTTAGTTCTATATGAAATGCATTTCGGGAAAAACAAATGATTACTCCCTCAAAGTATACTTCGCTAAATAAGTATACTTTGCAATGTTAGGTATGTATAGTGCACATCTGCCTAACATATATAGGACGCATCTGTCATAATTATTTTGCACATACATTTTAATTTAATACTTGATTGCCACTTGCCATGCATGGTGCACCGCAAATATTGGCTGACACAATATCGTACAGCTGACAAACCGCCCTGGGCATTGATCAACATTGTACGTTACATACCGTACAATAAATATCACAACTGTACTGTGTAATGCTGTAATGTAATGGTACAGAATTGCGCAGACAACGATAATATTTGCTTAGTCGGTGTCGTACGGTCTGATTCATACTGAGCACGTATATTACTTACATACCTGCTGGTTAAACCGCACGGACAGCAGGTCATCCATATGATGTATATTCCATCTGTTTAGACAATACCCTGGCGGACTGACTTGTATGGGTGTATATAATGTGAATCTGTGCTCGGTCGCTCAGTCGGTAGAGCGATGGTAATGTAAACCAGAGGTCCCGGGTTCGAGTCCCGGGCCGGTGATATTTTCCCCGCCATGTGACCTTTAGCTGGTGCCCAAAGAGGCACCGTGAAGTGACTGATACATACTCCTTACAATGTACCAACTATATGACGTTCAGAGACAACAAAAAAACCGCGTCGCGTGGGGGAGCAGTATGTGTCACGATTGGTATGTAACTCACAATGGAGAGGAAGTTTGTATCTTTACCCGGTTAGCTCAGTCGATAGAGCGATGGCAGATAGAAGTCCCAGGTTCGGTACCTTTTTTTTCTTGCTGAGTGACATAATTTATTGGCCATTCGATCGCCTCAAATTATGCTTAAATTTAATACATGTTATGCAAACGTATTTTTTTGGCGAATAATATCTAAGTGCCTATTTCATTAGATTTATCAAATATACACACATTTCAGGCTATATGCTGATGTCCGTCTGCCATTTTGAATATTTTGATATTCTCAACGATAAAGCCGTCCAAGCCAACTGAATCTCTTTGTATATGCCTCATAAATCAATTAAAATCAGCCATAAACATAGTTTACTGGATTTGTCTGTAATGTTTTGCAATTGTACTGTAAATATAGAATAATGTTTGCACTCATTTGACCGATTTGCACTTAATGACCCCAAACAATGACCTTGTCGCACCTTATTTGATTTACAGGCACCGTATGAATTCGTGTTCAGGATGACATAATGCATTGATTTGTGCCAGCTTTTTCGAAAATATGAGTCGAGCTTAGCTATACAGTAGAGCCTCTCTAAACCGGACACACATACAATCATTGTATCCTTAAGTTTATGGGCTCCATTGGTGTATAGTTATGATGATACTGCCTATTCAAGTTCGCAAAGCAAAGCCGCATATACCTTGGCATAATCTTATGTGTAATTTACAATGAAACATCTCTAAACCGGACACCCTGGGGACCACCTACCTGTACCCGACATGACCCAATAAATAGACTCTGGGCCTAGCCCATCCTTCACGGAACATGGATTGGATGTCGCGTCACGCAGGTAACTACGGAGCCCCGCAGGGGACATGTTTTTTTTTTATTAATTCGTTCCCACGAAATAAAAATTCGTTCCCTCAATTTAGCAATTCGTTCCCTCGAATTAACAATTAGTTCCCATGGGAACGAATTGTTATTTCGTGGGAACGAATTAATAAAACAAAGAGTTCTACGTATCATACAACACCGGGCCTGACATAACAACGGCCGGTAAACGCAGACCTGAAGTACGTCAACCGTGAGTAATTGAAGGTCGGTATAACATTTATACTAATAAACATTATTTATTTCGTCTATACAAGAGGCGGCTACGGTGGCACAGAGGGGACATGGAAATATGTTTTACTTTCGCGTGCGCACGCAATAGGTTTTGCGTGCGCACGCGATAGGTTTTGCGTGCGCACGCGATAGGGTTTTGCGTGCGATAGGTTTTGCTATCGCGAGCGCACGCAAAACCCTATTGCACGCGAAAGTAAACAATATTTCCATGTCCCCTCTGTGCCACTGTAGGCGGCTGATCAAAACGTGCTTCCTTCGCAAAACAAAAAGGTTTATTATGCAACATTCTTGGGTTGAAACTTTCAGCTGCAAAGCAACCGATAAGTGTAATGGATCCAGGTACCTGGGTCCCTTATATAGTTCTGTTGCTGACAGCCCCGGAAACATTTTGATTTCTGAAAGCCAAGTGCTGCATTCTGGTACCGGTATGCTTGGACAACAACGAGCTCCTGGGAAAAGAGTTTTGTGTCATTTTAAAAAGCTTAGTTCTGAAAATTGGCATATTGCAATATGTTTAGCGTCGTTTGACTGTGTTTAGTTGGTAGTACATTTGAATAATATAATGTTTGCTCATTCATGCACTGAAAATGGCTACCGCGGATACCATTCATAAAACAAGAAATCATGCTGGCTCCCAACAGAAGGGGTTTGGAACGAACCCATTGAACTTTCACTGATGTCGGAATGGAGGAGAGGAGAATATATACAATGCATAGCGTTACATGAATTCGTATATTCCGTATGTACGTCCCGTCCCGTCCCGTCCCGTCCCTTACGTTCGTACGTTCGACTTCCGCAAATTCAACGCTCTGGTAAATGTCTTATAATTTATGTTTTCTCTCCACATATGCATTTCCCTGTTGGTCCTCTACCAAGCCGTGTTCAATCTACGATTCTTGCACCTCCTCTAAACCCGAGGTCAACATCGCATACTTGGTGCTCGACAATGTCTTCATGTAACTGCTTCATACACTATATATGCATTCCGCTGACGGTCTTCTATTATATTAATACAAATACACGATTATCGGCCCCCTCTACCCAAGGTCAAGATCACATACTTAGTGCGTTGAACGGTTCAAACCATTAACGGTCAGGTGAATCTTGATTCTCTTATACTCTCTGGGTCCTTTCACGTAGCTGCTTGATATGTCACACATGCATTCCTCTGATGGTTACGGAGACCCGCAGGGGACATGGATTTTCTTTTATTAACAATTAGTTCCCACGAAATGACAATTCGTTCCCTCAATTTAACAATTCGTTACCTCGAATTAACAATTCGTTCCCACAATATAACAATTCGTTCCCACGAATTAACAATTCGTTCCCGTGGGAACGAATTGTTATTTCGTGGGAACAAATTGTTAAATTGAGGGAACGAATTGTTAATTCGTGGGAACGAATTGTTAATTAAATTGAGGGGGCGAATTGTTATTTCGTGGGAACGAATTGTTATTTCGTGGGAACGAATTAATAAAAAAAATAAATTCTACGTCCCCTGCGGGGCTCCGTAGATGGTCATGTGGCATGCTGTGACAAATCCACGATCGTCAGGCCCCCGCGAACCCAAGATCAAAGTCATATATTTAGCGTTTCTAAACCTGAACGCTCGATCGAATTTCTTATACTTTCTGTTTTCGTTCAAGTAAATGCTTCATCGTTTACACATGCAATCCTCAAATGGTCCTCTATCACGCTGTGGCAATACAAGGTCATCTGAGGATCGTTTCACTAAACTTCGTACGACTAAAGAGTAAGTGCAAACTTATGATGGTCTGTATATTTCACATTACCAATGTATTCTTGTAAACGAGTATTGAATTTACATTTATTGAGCATAGGCTGCATAAATCCACAGGTTGAAGTAACGGACCGAGGTCTATAAATACTTTAAATATGCATAAAAGCATCAATAAATGAAGAAAAAAAAACAACATTTCTTTTAATCCCTCCATATACTCAATATATGGAGGGAGTAAATACATTTTTGTTACCTTATTTTTTTTCTTCATTTATTGATGCTTTTAGGCATATTTAATTTATTTATAGACCTCGGTCCGTTACTTCAACCTGTGCATAAATCCACCAATTGAAATTTCCAGACGATTCTAAATTTGCACTTACGAACATTTTAGTCGTATGGCGTTTAGTGAAACGGCCCCTTGTAGCCTATTTCATCAAAATTGCAAAGTATACTTATCTTGTTAAGTACACTTTGATAATGGCTGTGATAATGTAATACATTCAGTATAATAATTCTGCATACTTTTAATCATCACATATATGCAGTCGTTAGTTCTACATTATATATATGGAATAATGCATTTCGGGAAAAATAAATGATTACTCCCTCAAAATACACTTAGCTAGATAAGTATGCTTTGCAATTTTGGTGAAATAGGCTACTGTGTTGTCAAATGAGCACTCGCTGTCTTTGGCTACCAGCGGTGGTACTCATGTGCCGACGGCCATATTTCTAGTTTATACATACTTTCATATGTACATATAGCCTGTATCAAATAACATATTTACATAATATTATTTGATGAGGTAAACATAACACTGTTTGGCCACCCCTTGAATAGATACGGGGCGCCAAGTGGGACATGGCTCAATTTTGTCAACAAAATTCATTTTTGTGTAACAAAATTCAATTCTGTGTCACAACATTCAATTCTGTGCCACAGAATTCAATTCTGTGTCACAAAATTCAATTCTGTGTCACAAAATTCACTTTTGTGCCACAAAATTCAATTCTGTGTCATAAAATTCAATTCTGTCAATTCTGCACACGCATGTAAGAAGGACTACCATTGGTCAGAAACTGCACTGGAGAAATGGGTCACGGTCGCCGATCTACACCTTCAATGTCGATGATTCATTTCTCATTCTGCCGATGATTCATTTCTCATTCTGCCATTTTGCTTCAACTATCTCCAAACAGTCAAACGTTGACAAACCCATTCGTATTTAAACTCATTTGCGTTATAATTGTACACATACTTCATGTACATGTAGATCTCCCGCGAGTACTGACGTCATTTATTGTGTATCGCAAGGTACATCTGCCCCAGTTAAATCAATAATACACGCGCTGTGGCCTGTGTTCTGACTGCTGTCTGTGTTTATAAACAGAATGTGTGTATTGGGCCATTTGAGGGAACCATTTGTAGTATTTGTGTAGATACCATGGATACTAAGATGGTGTATACTGTAAATAATGCATGTAGACACATAGTTGCGAACACGTAACTTCGCAACTAGTAGACACAGATCCAATACCATTTGTTTCACAAGGTTAGATCTACTGTTAGAATACGACGTCATCTAATGTCATTTTCGAGCATAAAACGTTACCTGATAAATAGAATACCAGGCTAGTGTATTTTAATATCAAGTTTATCAGGCTCGGCTCGGAAACGGTAGGAATTCCTCGGCAAGCCTCGGAATTCCTACGCGTTTCCTAGCCTTGCCTGATAAACTTGATATCAAAATACACTAGCCTGGTATTCTCTATATATGGGCATGCTCTCAGGTCTAGCTATGTCCCGGCTACTTTATGTTTGACCCTGTTTACATAATTGAGAGAAAATTCTGAATATTTTTCTTATTTCTCCTTCAAAGTATATATGCTTATATGGTGTGACCACTCATTTGTAATCATAATATAACCAAAATAACTGTCCATAAAGAAGTATAATATTGATATATTGGGTTATATTTTCGCATTGAAATATTTAAACCTGCAAGTGTACTCCACCATCTAGTAAAATGGACTAAGACCGATCTCAACCAATCAACGTAGAGATGACATAGACTATCCTACGCAAACTAATTGTTGTGGACAAAAATGAATTCTGTCCCACAAAACTGAATTTTCTTCACAAAACTCAATTCTGTCTTACAAAATTGAATCCTTTATAACAAAAACGAATTTTGTATACGAAACGTATGCAGAATTGAATTGACAGAATTGAATTTTGTGACACAGAATTGAATTTTGTGACACAGAATTGACAGAATTGAATTTTGTGACACAGAATTGAATTTTGTGAATTTTGTGACACAGAATTGAATTTTGTGACACAGAATTGAATTTTGTGATTTTTAGTGTTACAAACCTCAATTTTGTACACATAATTAACCTGTCCTGCATGGCGCCCCGTAATAGAAGCCTACAAGTCATGAAAAGTCAACAGCATAGTCAGGCCGCCGGTTGGTAAAACGATCATTACTGTCTCACGAAAGCTGCCAAAATCTTACGGCTATATAAACAATGCAAACAATATTTCTTTTGATAATGCTAATTTTTGTATCTGTCTATGGGGATTTAAGATGGGGACATTTTTATAATTTCTGAAATACTTGACCGATTTTCAAAATTTAACTTTCGTTTTCTTAGTTAGATCATTTCCAGACTATCTATCCAGGTTTCGGAGTCAATTTCCCAAATATTTTTTTTTTTTTACTCCTCCCACAGCTCTTCCACCTCCTTTCCCCCAATGTTAAATTCCCATAGACAAATCAATTTTCGTAATAAAATAAATTTTTGACCAAATTTACAGCCTTTTCCGAAAAGGCTGTAATGTATAGTGTATGGAAATGGGTGGGTGGGGCAACGTTTCCAAATGAGCCAGGTATTGGTTCCTAGGTCCGAGTCTTCCACCTGTGCTGACAACATCTCATTTGTTGCACCAACATATTAGGAGCTAGATTGGCAGTCACCAGTCACAGATTTGCAGCTAGATTGGTCAAAACGCCAATAGCCCCATTTACCCAGTCATAAACCAGGTCCATCTGCCATAGACATGAAGCTCACTCCCAGTCACAGCTCAGTAGCTGGACTGCCCACAAAAAGGCATAAACCCCGTTATATAATTCAGTCACATATCAGGAGCTAGACTGATCACAAAACGGCATAAACCCCGTTACTCCCGTCACAGATCAGGAGCTAGACTGGCCACAAAAAGTCATAAACCCCGTTACTCCCGTCATAGATCAGGGGCTAGACTGCCCACAAAACGGCATAAACCCCGTTACTCGTGTCACAGATCAGGAGCTAGACTGGCCACCAAAAGGCATAAACCCGGTTACTCCCGTCACAGATCAGGAGCTAGACTGGCCACAAAAAGTCATAAACCCCGTTACTCCCGTCATAGATCAGGGGCTAGACTGCCCACAAAACGGCATAAACCCCGTTACTCCTGTCACATATCAGGAGCTAGACTGGCAACCAAAAGGCCATAAACCCGGTTACTCATGTCACAGATCAGGAGCTAGACTGGCCAGAAAAAAATCCATAAATCCCGTTAATCCTGTCACAGATCAGGAGCTAGCCTGGCCACAGAAAGCCATAAATCCCGGTTACTCCTGTCACAGATCAGGAGCTAGACTGGCCAGAAAAAAAGCCATAACTCCCGTTACTCCTGTCACAGATCAGGAGCTAGACTGGCCACAAAAAGCCATAAATCCCGTTACTCCCGTCACAGATCAGGAGCTATAGACTGGCCACAAAAGGCATAACCCCGGTACTCCCGTCACAGATCAGGAGATAGACTGGCCACAAAAAGGCATAAACCCGGTTACTCCCGTCACAGATCAGGAGCTAGACTGGCCAGAAAAAAAACATCAATCCCGTTACTCCTGTCACAGATCAGGAGCTAGACTGGCCAGAAAAAGCCATAAATCCCGTTACTCCCGTCACAGACCAGGAGCTAGACTGGCCATAAAAAGGCATAAACCCCGTTACTCCCATCACAGATCAGGAGCTAGACTGTTCACAAAAGGCCATAAACCCCGTTACTTCCGTCACAAATCAGGAGCTAGACTGGCCACACAAAGGCATAAACCCCGTTACTCCAGTCACATATCAGAAGCTAGACTGGCCACAAAAGACCATAAATTCCGTTACTCCCGTCACAGATCAGGAGATAGACTGGCCACAAAAAGGCATCAACCCCGTTACTCCCGTCACAGATAAGGAGCTAGACTGGCCACCAAAAGGCATAAACCCGGTTACTCCCGTCACAGATCAGGAGCTAGACTGGCCAGATAAAAAGCCATACATCCCGTTACTCATGTCACAGATCAGGAGCTAGACTGGCCACAAAAAGTCATAAATCCCGTTACTCCCGTCACAGATCAGGAGCTAGACTGGCCACAAAAATGCACAAACCCCGTTACTCCCGTCACAGATCAGGAGCTAGACTGGCCACAAAAAGGCATAAACCCCGTTACTCCTGTCACAGATCAGGAGCTAGACTGGCCACAAAAAAACATAAATTCCGTTACTTCCGTCACAGATCAGGAGCTAGACTGGCCACACAAAGGCATAAACCCCGGTACTCCCCATCACAGATCAGGAGCTAGACTGACCACAAAAAGGCATAAACCCGGTTATTCCCGTCACAGGTCAGGAGCTAGACTGGCCACAAACAAACATAAATCCCGTTACTCCCGTCACAGATCAGGAGCTTGACTGGCCACAAAAAGCCTTAAACCCCGTTACTCCAGTCACAGATCAGGAGCTAGACTGGCCACAAAAGGCATAAACCCCATTACTTCCGTCACAGATCAGGAGCTAGACTGACCACAAAAAGTCTTAAACCTCATTTATCTAGTCACAAATCAGGAGTTGCCTGGCCACGAAGGTCATAAACCCCACTTCCCCAGCCAAACATCAGAAGTAAGGTTGGCTTCAAAATCCACAACACCAGTATCCAGTCACAAATCACGAGCTACACTGTCGAAAAGAGTCATAACCCACATGTCTCCAACAAAAGGAATATGCTACCAAAACCTGCACTAGCCATTAAGCACATTTTCCCGCAACACACAGCGATCTGTATGCTCACCCGACGACCGTCACCGACTCGACAGGTATTTAATACTGACCCGGCGACTGCACAGTGCGGGAGACTTCGAAAGGAAAGTGATTACAGAAATTCCTGAAGTTGAGACGAGTGTAAGTTGGACTTTGCATGATTGAAGACACTGGTGTAACTGTCCCGGGCACCGGGAGCCTTAATTACCATTGTACCATAGGTACCTGGAATGGGATATTCAATCTTATTTTCATAATATTCCATTAATATTCACAATTAATGAAAAAACAAAACAACAAAAACAACTTGTGAAACTAGTTACAAATAGTGAAGATCCAGATGAGACGGCTCGTTAGGAGCCGGCTCATCTGCATCTACACTCTTTGCGAATTTTGCGATAGCGGCCTGTTGTGTTAAAATAGTTAATATGGCTAAGGACCTGTTTATACGAGCAGCCGGCTGGCATTGAGGAATTGTGGAGAATTTCAACCAGTGTATATTTTGATCGACCAGCATAGTCACACAGTCGCAACCCTCTTGGATACTGTTGCTGATGTGAGTATTTATTTTTAACAACTCCGTATAAAAGCAAATGTTCGCTGCAGCGTAGTACGTCATGGTAGCGGATCGTATCAATATTCCAATGTTCAATAACTTCTAAGGTGCATTTCGAGCAGGTCATTCGTGTTTTCATTCCCTACCCCACCCATGCTCCCCCTTAGCCAAGGTCAACTCAAATTTCCAGACGTTTAACATTCTCCTATAACTTTACTGTATCAGCGATTGGCTTCAGATTGTGCATGTTTCTCATCACCAATCTAATACAGTATTCTCTTAACACTTTATGTGTAGGTTTGTCATCATCCATATTTTCATTTTCCACCCAGCATGCACCACTCTTGTCCCAGGTCAAGGTAAAATATAGTAAAATATATACAAACTTCGGAGAAGCATTTAGAACATATTTTGAAACTGAAAACGATTTTTAGATGACTGTTTTTTGATTTTTAGCAAATCTCAAAGCGAACTTAAATGCAATATTAAATTATCTTCACCCCAGTATTAACTTCACAATGGAAAAAAGTACCATACAACTACTATTTCTTAATACAATGGTTATGAAAAATGAATTCAAAATTGAAACATATTTTTATAAACCTACAGATAGCAAACAATACCTTTTATATCCGTCAGTCATGTCATTCAAAACATACGAAAAATAACGTACCATATAATCTGGCTCGACGCCTAAAACTATTATCGCCGATCCCGTTGTTTTTTTACAAAACGAACGGATGAACTGTCACATTATTTATTGAAACGTAGATATCAAAAAGCTCTAATCTTGGATGGAATCCATAAAGCTATGCCGTTAGAACGAAACAACTCTTGAGCCCCTTCACAGAAAGTCCGATTCGGCACAGAGGAGTCTCTTCACTGAAAGTCAGATACGGTACAGAGGCGTCCCTTCACTGAAAGTCCGATACGGTACAGAGGCGTCCCTTCACTGAAAGTCTGACACGGTACAGATGCGTCCCTTCACTGAAAGTCCGATATGGCACAGAGGCGTCCCTTATCTGAAAAAGTATGATACAGAACAAAGGCGTCCGTTCACGGAAAGTCTTATTCGGTACAGAAGCGTCCATTCACAGAAGGTATAGAGGTGTCCCTGCACTGACGGTACAGAGGCATCCCTTCACTGATAGTCTGATTCGGTACAGAAGCGTCCCTTCACAGGCGATACAGAGGCGTCCCTTCACTGATAGTCTGATTCCGTACAGAGGCGTCCCTTCACTGACGGTACAGAGGCATCCCTTCACTGATAGTCTGATTCGGTACAGAAGCGTCCCTTCACAGACGATACAGGGGCGTCTCTTCACTGACGATACAGAGGCGTCCCTTCACTGAAAGTCCGATTCCGTACAGAGGCGTCCCTTCACTGACGGTACAGATGCGTCCCTTCATTGACGGTACAGAGATGTCCCTTCACTGACGATACAGAGGCACCCCTTCACTGAAAGTCTGATTCGGTACAGAAGCGTCCCTTCACAGACGATACAGAGGCGTCCCATCACTGAAAGTATGATTCCGTTCAGAGGCGTCCCTTCATTGAAAGTCCGATTCGGTACAGAAGCGTCCCTTCACTGAAAGTCCGATTCCGTACAGAGGCGTCCCTACACTGACTGTACAGATGCGTCCCTTCACTGACGGTACAGAGATGTCCCTTCACTGACGGTACAGAGGCGTCCCTTCACTGAAAGTCTGATTCGGTACAGAAGCGTCCCTTCACAGACGATACAGAGGCGTCCCATCACTGAAAGTCTGATTCCCTACAGAGGCGTCCCTTCATTGAAAGTCCGATTCGGTACAGAAGCGTCCCTTCACTGAAAGTCCGATTCGGTACAGATGCGTCCCTTCACAGACGATACAGAGGCGTCCCTTCACTGAAAGTGTGATTGGGAACAGAGGCGTCCATTCATAGCAAGTTCGATTCCGTACAGAGGCGTCCCTTCACTGAAAGGTTTCATTCCGGAGTTGTACCGAAGATGGTATAAACGAATGTTGGTATATTTCCGCTCGTGTAGTGTGGACATTTAAATCAAATTTAATTTTAAGATTGTAACGAGCTATATTATTAGCAATAGGTGGAATTATGTTAGAGATATAACTAGGTACTTGCTTATTGTTGGCTTTGTACATCATGTACATGATCGAAAACTTTTGGTTACTACGTCGAACAGTTTCCATCCAACATCTTGCCTTAAGTTGTCGAGTGATACTGACCGTGTTAATCCTGTTCCTATTCTCGCGGCTTCATTCTGTTGTTTTTTTTTCAACGGATCCTTTTCATATTCTGTACACCCATCCCAGAATGATGAAGCATATTCTAGTGTAGGTCTCATATACTATACAGTCTTTAATATGGTTTAAAGACTGTCTGATTATCTTAAATTTTAGGTTACACATTATGCCCAATACTCTCGTAGTCGAATTAATTATCTTTTGTATATGTGTATGCGTCAACAAAGGTTATGGACGTGCTCTGAAAGATTAAGTTTAAGGGTTGATGAAGTTGTCCTAATGTTAGGAACATCGCTTCAGTCTTGTTTGGATGGAAACTAACCAACCATTGTTTAGCCCAATCAGAAATAATTAGCAGGTCATGATCTAGTATGCCTTCTAGATCGTCAACATTTGTTCAGGAAAAGAACAGAGAGCTGTCGTCAGCAAATAGTCGAACAATACTTAGTAGAAAATCAGTTATGTCGTTGACATACATTACAAATAATAATGGGCCGAATACCGAAATTTTCGGTACGCCAGCAGTAATTAATTTGGTATCTGTGACGATTAGATAATCCACGAGTTTCAGCGAGTGAGTTATCGATCGTACACACGGTCGACCGTGCTCTAAGTTATTTGTCCCACCAACATACGCATATATGGCTGGTTGTGATGATAATACGGGGTCAAACCTGGGAATATCAGCAATAATTGGGAATATCGGTGATGTGGGTTTAGTAATACGATACGTAGTGTACTTGTCTAACATAATGAACATAGGATTTCAAACGGACGAGCAGTATTGTATTTCACATCGAGGTGCCTGTAAAGTTCACAATAAATAGAGCTACTACTGTCAACTATTAACAGAAGTAGAACTTATATTAGCACACTACGTATTGCTTATCAAAGATGGGAGCATAAAACACACATTGGCGTTTAGAAAATACATAGATCGTCTTTTCACAATATCTGTATTTGAACCCTTGTTGATACAGGGACTGTATGTCATGTGTGACCAGTACAGTACTAGATCAGTATATGCAATAGCTCTTTTTGATCAGGGACAATGTCCTATTTTATTTGTCTCACCCAAATCATTAGACCTGAAAATACATTTAAATAACATTTTATTTTTTAAATATTAACGTACACATGCATGGATCTTGTTATTTATTCAGAGTTGAAAATCTAGTTCTCCAGACAACGTGCGTATTGGCGTATTTTACGAACTTTTATTAGCACACTACGTATTGATTATCAAAGATGGGAGTATAAAATACTCACAGCAATGTGAAAATACGCATTGATTTTCAACTTGAGTAGTGAAAATACGCATTGATATTTTCAAATTTAGAAGTGAAAATTTACTTTAAAGGTACATGCCCACGCAGCAGGTTACACTGCACTACTATTTTTCATTTTCTGTCATGCCTTATATGAGCCATTTGTCTACCCACTAACGAGTTATTTTTAATTCCGGCGCGTGTTAAATGGTGTTAAATCGCGTTTTATATGCCGCGACCAGAAAGGGTATTTTCCGACCTCGTGCTATTTTTACCAATACTCGTCACGTGACACGGTCAATCATATCACATCTTTGACATGCGCAGTGAAGTATCGGAAGTTGAGAAGAAAAATCTCTGTTCGAGTCCAAATCTAAATCTCCACGTAACTCTTTCCATTTGGTGATACGGTCGCCAATATTAACCACTCTCTCTCTGTACTGCCTGTCCCTCAGACATTTTTTTTGGCCGACGCCGTTTCATACAATTTCCGTCCTGTACGTTTCGACATGTTGATATTCTTGTTTACATATTGGGAAGCCTACTGGCGCGCGTAGTATACTGCGCATGCGCACCGCAAGCCGTGATGTGAAAGTCGTTGTCCCCGCACATTATCAAAATAGACTGTTACCGCCGCGCGTCGCTAACAGTAAATTGATAATTAATAAATGATTTTTGTATAGCGGGCACTCGTAATTTTTAGAACTGGTGGAATAGTGACATAACTATACACTTATTTAATTCCTATAAAGAACATTTTGTGCCTACTGCGCGGGTATGTACCTTTATATTAATAGCTGAACTGCAAAAAGCAACAGTGTTTGCTTTTTTGCAGCTCATATAAATGATTTTTTTATGTTTGATCATATTTGCTCTAGTTAATAGCTCAGGGAAGAAAATCAATAATAATAGTAAAAGTAAAATACGCATCGAATTTGAAATCTGGGGGTATTCTACACTTTAGATACGCTACTTATCTGGAGCTCTGCTACTACGTAGCTGTGTAACTATGTAAATCAATAGATCTCGTAAATTCGGTCCACCTCAAAAATTTCATGCACTATTTTAAATACATGGTAACAGCGCATCGCAGTTTAAATGCACAAAGTCTCAGTTGTGCGCAGAAACACAGGTTGAAGACTAGGACCTATGACCCAATACGTGGCTCATTTGGAAAAAGTTACCACACCCACCAATTTCTATACACTATACCTTACAATGTATAGTAGTGTATGGAAATGGGTGGGTGGGGTAACGTTTTCCAAATGAGCCAAGTATTGGGTCCTTTTCAGAAGAGGATGTAAGGTATAGTGTATGGAAAGGGGTGGGTGGGGTACGTTTTAGAAATGAGCCAAGTATTGGGCCCTTTTCCGAAAAGGCTGTAAGTTATAGTGTATGGAAATGGGTGGATGTGGTACGTTTTCCAAATGAGCCAAGTATTGGATACTAGGTCCGAGTCTTCCACCTGTGCGCAGAAAGTGATGATACTGATTAGGAACATTCATATATTAGTAGTGACTAGCACGGAACCATACGTTCTATAACTAGTATAGTACGTACATACTATTTAGTTTAAACCCTATTTATTTACAAAGATTACAGACAAGCGCGAGAGCACTTACACAAATGCTTTCGTTGGCACACTTGAATGCGTAATTAAGGGTGATCCTTAATGTGGGAGGAAACCGGAGTACATGAGGGAAACGCACCTGTCCGATCTGGCGACCACGATACGATATCACATATTGCCCCGGTCGAGGATCACATCCGGGCCGCATTGTTGAGAAGTGTATGTGTTAAAGATTGCGCTAACTGGCGAAACTAAAATAATTCGATAACAAAATAACATTGAGTTTCACAATTTGTGTTCATTCGTACAGGAGTAGCGGAAATCAATTACCAAATCATACTATGATAGTTTATAGTTTAATAAAGCCAAATCACCTTGGATACGACCGTTAACCCGGTCTAAAATTACCTTAGCTGTGGACAGGCCTTTAAACACCATTATATAAATGAATACATACTTTGTAAATACATATTTGAACATACATATACACAGAGTGGGTATATTTCTTTTAAAGTGTGAAAGAAAAGAAATACGACCGAAGGCATACCTACGGAGCCCCGAAATGGATTTTGTTTGTAAAATTCCTTCCCACGAAATAAGAATTCGTTCACTCAATTTATCAATTCGTTCCTTCGAGTTAATAATTCGTTCCCACGATATAACAATTCGTTCCCCCATGGGAACCCTCGTGGGAACGAATAGTTAAAGTGAGGGAACGAATTATTATTGCGTGGGAACGAATTAATAAAAAAAAAGAATGTTACTTCCCTGCGGGGCTCCGTACATATCCAACCGAATTCCATTCTGGCGTATACACCATTTATCTGGTGTTGCATATAAAACGAGTATGTAAATATAGCATGTATAGTGTACTATTTACACTGTCCGTACATTCATTACAGGAATGAATGGCCTTTTTGTGGAATTTATCGGGGTATAAACTTAGAAAAGTCGCGGGAATACTGGACGAAGGCCGGAAGGCCTCGTCCAGTATTCCCGCGACTTTTCCAAGTTTATATCCCCGATAAATTCCACAAAAAGGCCATTCATTCCTTATAATTCCAGCATTTGAAATAAATTCATCAAGAAAATGTGTTTATTTTCCGTTTTCTTAAGAAATATTTTAACTGCGCCTCACGGTTACGGAAAGTAGTTCGGCATGGGAGTTTACTGGGATATAAATTTTGGACAGAGACTTGCTACGGGCCAATCAAATGTTAGGGAATTGTGTAAATATTTTTGTGCTGGAATTATAATGGGAACGCCCATTCAACGTATTGTGTATTCTTAATTTTAGCGGCCATATTTGCTTATTTACATTTTTTAATCTATCAGCAAATTCAGTGTAAATATAAGTAATACAACTATGGGCTGTTTTTTTTTTTTTTTTTTTTTTTTTTTTTTTTTTTTTTTTTGCGTTTTACTCGGGTGACCAATACATTTTTTTCTGATTAAAGTTTGCGAGGAGTCCTTCGGACTCTAATCACATTAAACAGACCAAATGTATTATGTGTACCCCAGTAAGCGCAACAGCCCATGGTTTTATTCCTTAAATAAATACTGTTTGATGGGTGGGCGATGACACAATGTGACTCGTGTTATTAAAGGTTTCAGTGGACCTGACCACTTCAATTAATACCTCCAGGTTATTCTGGAAATGTACTATCCCTGTCAAATGTTCAGTATAAATTTCCAATGAAAATTGTCGCAACAAATGATTAATTATACAAATGTAATATTGTCAGCTCTAATTTGTGTGATTTTTGTACCATGGCTCAGGAAACCAATAAACATCTGTTTTTGTAATGCAATAAAAGTCAACATTTTTGGTCACAGCTATGAACGAACCTTCTTAAATGACCACGATATTAACTCTAATCTCGATTTAAACCTTTGCATTAACCCTTTGAACCCGAAATCCCGCTATAACGGTTTATGCAAAAAGTGCAGATCCAGATGAGCCGGCTCGTAACGAGCCGTCTCATCAGGATCTGCATTTTTTGCAAGTAATTTTTATATTTCATAGAACAAAAACACCCCCTTTTCATAAATGGACGAATCTGAAAATCATTTTGGGACCATTGGATTGGTCGGAACATTAGCATATCACAGTCCATTCCAGTTCCTTAGGGTTGAAAGGGTTAAATTAGGAAAATAGTTCATCTATTCTTGCAAATTAATAAATATAAAGTTGCTTTTCATGAACGAAAATGGGATGGCATTCAATTATAATAATATCGTTGTTTGTTTTGTTGTTTTGATTTTTCACAGACTACTGATAAGTTTTAATTTAATACTTTTTCATACGTTAAATTATATGCAGATCCGAAGTTGAAAAAACATACATATGTTCATTGCGATGTTGCTCAATTCAATCATTCAACTCTCTATCTCTCTATCGCTCACGCTGTCCCTCTCTGTCTCTCTGTGTCTGTCTCTCTCTCTCTCTCTCCTTGTTGACTCTGTTCGTCCCCTTATATCCTTAAAACACTATGTTCTCAGACATATTCATTTATCAATGCATATCGATTCATAGTTATACATGGTACATATATACAAATTGGTACATGTTATGGTATGTTTCTGAATGTTTACATGTTGTAATTGATTTGTGTTTTTACATGACTATGTTTGGAAATAAAACAAAACTGAATGTACTAACACATTGGAATGACGATACATGCTGTAAGTTGGCAGTTGTTGAGTACATTGTATTTCTGTAACCGTGCACGACTCGACACAGACCGGCCTTGGCCGATTTCACGGAGTGCACCTATCAGTAGCCGATTTCACCAGCATTGCAAAGTATACTTCGCAGGCGAAGTATACTTTGAGGGAGAAGTTTTCAATTTAAGGATAAATTTATAAATTTTTATTATATTGAATTTATTACATTATCACAGCCATTTTGGCTGTGATAATGCAATACATTCAGTATAATAATTCTGCATACTTTTAATCATCAAATATGCAGTCGTTAAGTTCTATATGACATAATGCATTTCTGGACAAATCAATGATTACTCCCTCAAAGCAGAGCTCCAGATAAGCTGCGTATTTGCTTAAATACCCAATTAAAATTGCCAAAAAACCCAATTGAAATCAGAAGTAGTGAGTATCAAAAAGCAATCAAGCATTGTGGTACCTTTATCATGCGGTAGAAAACAATAAACCGACCACAAATATAGCATGGTTTTCTTATTTTTCCATGAAAACAAATCTTGGTATTTCAAGGAGACAATTCTAATGAAATGCCAAGACATGTTTTCATTTAGAAGCAAACTAATCAATAATTGCTGTCTGCTGATATGTAAACAGCAGTGTGATTTTGTTTTACCCAATTAAAATTTTGAAATACCCAATTGTTTCAGAAATGATGGAGTGACAATACTCAATTACTAATTCCTTATCTGTAGCATATTTCCCCAACATTGCAAAGTATACTTATCTAGCAAAGTATACTTTGAGGGAGAAATTTTCAATTTTAGGATAAATTTATTAATTTTTATTATATTGAATTTATTACATTATCACAGCCATATTGGCTGTGATAATGTAATAAATTCAGTATAATAAGTCTGCATACTTTTAATCATCAAATATATGCAGTCATTAGTTCTATATGATATAATGCATTTCGGCAAAAATAAATGATTACTCCCTCAAAGTATACTTTGCTAGATAAGTATACTTTGCAATTTTGTTGAAATCGGCTACTGGTGCCCTGCCCTCAAAGTATACTTTGCTAGATAAGTATACTTTGCAATTTTGATGACATCGGCTACAGGGATATCTAATAGTGCATTTTGTGCGAGTAATTACTTATTTGTACTGAAATGAAATGGTAGTATTTCATATAAATCAAACGGCCGTTTATATTTGATGATTGAACTTATGCAACATTCATACATGCATACATGTACTCACAGGTGCAATACTCGGACCTTCGACCCAATACTTGGCTCATTCCCGTGGGAACGAATTGTTAAAGTGAGGGAACGAATTGTTAATTCGTGGGAACGAATTGTTAAATTGAGGCAACGAATTGTTATTTCGTGGGAACGAATAAAAAAAATAATATATATTCTACGTCCCTTGCGGGGCTCCGTAGGGCTCGACAGAGCCCGTTTTCTAAGCCTTGCCAGATAGTTTTCCCATTCACGGCACTCACCTACTATTCTCTATCTATTTTCCTTATTTCTGAACCAAAGTATATGTTGTGACCACTCATTTGAACCGTCTCGGCGAGACTGTTCAAATGAGTGGTCACAACATATACTTCTGATGAGAAATAAAGAAATTCTTGAGCCTTGCCGGATCTTTTATCCCATTCACGGCACTAACCTACTATTCTCTATATACATTGAAAGTTGATACCGCAAGTGCTCTGCGGTAGGTAGGTATGTTTTATGAAATTGGCTACTGATCTGAAAATATACTGACGGTCATTGTAAGATCATGTTACCGGCGACTGCTGGCAGACCTTTGTATTGTAGGAAAGTAGGATGGGCAATCATGTCACGAGTGCCAGGGTGTGCGGGCGTCTATAGAATTTCATATAGACTGTCCCTGTATTCGCAGATATAGAATCCCCAAAATACGACTGCCTTGAGTTTTGTGGAAAGCTGACGAATATTTCAGAGTACACATTGAATGCAATTGATGTAATTGATTAAAATACATCAAGACTCTTCGAAGCCAATTACTATGGAAGTGTCCTGGTGCCAATGCTAAAATGTTTTATCTCAGGAGATACTAACTCCTAATTAGGAGATACTAAGTCCTAATTAATGTAGTAGATAGTATCTCCTAATTATTAGTTAGTATCTCCTAATTAGGACTTACTATCTCATAATAAGGACTTAATATCTCCTCATTAGGACTTACTATCTCCTAATTAGGACTTAATATATGTGTCAATGCTGAAAAATGTTACGAGATACTAACTCCTAATTAGGAGATAGTAAGTCATAATTAGGAGATAATAAGTCCTAATTATGAGATACTAAGTCCTAATTAGGAGACAGTAAGTCCTAATTAGGATATACTAATTAGCTACTATCTCATAATTATGATTTAATATCTCATAATTAGGAGATAATATTTCCTAATTAGGAGTTACTATCTCCTAAGTAGGAGATAAATATTTATTACACTCTTGAACATTATTTGCACGGGTTTCGCTGTGAGAGAAAATCAGTAATCAACTCCTTACAAATAATACACCGTGAAGAGAACACCCGTAATTGTGCGCCTGTTTTCTTGGAAACCATGAGCTACCACGCAAAATGTTTATTATACCCACTTTTTTTGTAAAAAAAAACGGGTATATTGTTTTCGTCACGGGTGTCCGTCCGTCCGTACGTCCGTACGTCCGTCCGTACGTCCGTCACGTTTCTTGTAACTCGAAAAACTTTTTCACCTTCATACCTACGCGCCTGATATTTCGTATGTAGCTTCGTTATCATGTGCAGATGCGCAAAGTGAATTTGGATTTTTGATCCGACCCTCCATCATGGATTATCTCCCCCTTTCGGACTCAGAATTTCCCATTTTTTCCTCGTAACTCGAAAAACTTTTTCACCTTCATACCTACGCTGATATTTGGTATGTAGCTTCGTTATCATGTGCAGATGCGCAAAGTGAATTCGGATTTTTGATCCGACCCTCCATCATGGATTATCTCCCCCTTTCGGACTCAGAATTTCCCATTTTTTCCTTGTAACTCGAAAAACTTTTTCACCTTCATACCTACGCGCCTCATATTTGCTATGTAGCTTCGTTATCATGTGCAGATGCGCAAAGTGAATTCGGATTTTTCATTCGACCCTCCATCATGGATTATCTCCCCCTTTCGGACTCAGAATTTCCCATTTTTTCCTTGTAACTCGAAAAAACTTTTTCACCTTCATACCTATGCGCCTGATATTTAGTATGTACCTTCGTTATGTGCAGATGCGCAAAGTGAATTCCCATTTTTGATCCGACCCTCCATCATCGATTACCTCCCCCTTTCCGACTCAGAATGTCCCATTTTTTCCTTGTAACTCGAAAAACTTTTTCACCTTCATACCTACGCGCCTCATATTTGCTATGTAGCTTCGTTATCATGTGCACATGCGCAAAGTGAATTCGGATTTTTTATCCGACCCTCCATCATGGATTACTTCCCCCTTTCGGACTTAGCATTTGGGGAAAGTGGGTATATTGCGATGGCGCGCCATCGACTTTTTCTAGTTTGTTATTACTTTTGGAAAGGGTCTCCACTAATCTAGAATGTTAATGCGATTGAACACATTCCAAACATACACTCAAATATATCTGGTTCATAGAAACAGCTGCGTAATTTGGATTTCAAAAAGTTTACATGACGTCACATTGACGTCACACAACGTAACGTCAAAACGCGGGAAAACACGTCATTGTATAACTATTCATGCGCACATCACAATTCATTGATTATAATCTAAAAAATAGACTAAATGTGCATATATATCCACCGTGGAAGTGTAATAAATAGGATATTCCATCGTACATGTTTGAATAGCGGAAATAATACACTTGAATCCGTCGGCGTCCGTGCAAGCAACTCGTTCGCTACGCTCACTCGTTGCTTACGCAGAAGCCGAAGCACACTCGTGTATTAATTCCCGCTTTTCAAAATGTACGCTGGAATATCCTCTATATTTTAGCATTGGCACCAGGACGCTTCCATAAACTACAGGGACCTGTCATATGTGATAAGGTACAGGGCTCCAGATAAGGAATTAGTAATTGAGTATTGTCACTCCATCATTTCTGAAGCAATTGGGTATTTCAAAATTGTATTTGCGTAAAATAAAATCACACTACTGTTTACATACAGCAGACAGCAATTATTGAATAGTTTGCTTCGAAATGAAGACATGTATTGGCATTTCATTAGAATTGTCTCCTTGGAGACAATTCTAATGAAATACCAAGATGTGTTTTCATGGAAAATAAGAAAAATATGCTATAGTTGTGGTCTGTTTATTGTTTACTGCAGCATGATAAAGGTACCACACAATTTGTATTGCTTTTTGATACTCGCTACTTCTGATTTCAATTGGGTTTTTGACAATTTTAATTGGGTGTTTAAGCAAATAAGCAGCTGATCTGGAGCGCTGCAGGTATATACTATCGGGCCCGTATTGTTTACACAATCTTTGTTGTAAAATTGCTTGAATTACGAAATACGTTTTCGTCAAGGCTAGAGAACGTTTAAGAGAATTTCACATCAAAACAACACAAGAGAAAACAACTTACCCGCAGATAAATTGGCTTTAAATTGGCTTTTCGGTTTCATGTGTATGAAATATTTAAACTCTTTTCATGTTTTTTATAATTTCCCATTGAAAGTACAGGAACATGTTGACAGCCCATTTGAACCGTCTGGACGAAACCAATGATTGGTGACGTAATATAGTGAGTATAAGTCTATCGCGGGCGACACTGGGTCCCAGTAATACATTCTTCTTGAGACCCTGGGTGACCCTGCGTTCTGTTGTTTATATATATTCTACGGCAGTTTCGTTCCCACGAAATAACAATACGTTCCCTCAATTTAACAATTCGTTCCCTCGAATTAACAATTCGTTCCCATGATACAACAATTCGTGGGAACGAATTGTTATTTCGTGGGAACGAATAGTTAAATTGAGGGAAGGAATTGTTAATTTGAGGGAAGAAATTGTTAATTCGTGGGAACGAATTGTTAAATTGAGGGAAGGAATTGTTAATTCGTGGGAACGAATTGTTAATTTGAGGGAAGGAATTGTTATTTCGTGGGAACGAATAGTTAAATTGAGGGAAGGAATTGTTAATTCGTAGGAACGAATTGTTAATTTGAGGGAAGGAATTGTTAATTCGTGGGAACGAATTGTTAAATTGAGGGAACATATTGTTAATTCGTGCGAACGAATTGTTAATTCGTGGGAACGAATTGTTAAATTGAGGGAACGAATTGTTATTTCGTTGGAACGAATTAATAAAAAAAAGAATGCTACGTCCCCTGAAGAGCTCCGTAAAAAGGGACATGAACATATTTTATTTTGCTGTCTCGTTACAACGACAAAGCATATCGTTCCCACGACATATCATCTCGTTCCCACGACATAGCATCTCGTTAGAATGACATAATCAGCCAATAGAATAGAAGATATTATTCCACAATCTTGAATGACAATGGTTGGTGCTACCTTTTGATTGGCTGATGATGTCCTGGGAACGAGATCCTATCTCGTGGGAACGAGGTGCAATGTCGCGGAAGCGAGATGGCTTACTCGTGGAAACAAGATGATATATCGTCGTAACGAGATCCTATCTCGTGGGAACGAGATCCTATCTTGTGGGAAACGGCTATGTCTTGCGAACGAGATAGAAACAAATAATTACGGATGTCCCTTTTGAACTGGCTGTCACGCCAGGGTGACACCGGGCTAGTCTACTGAAGGGACGGAACACCAAGCACGTTGTGGACAGAGACAACAAGGTATATTTTTACAAGGATGATGTATTTACATAAATGATAAGCACAAACAATAGATGAATATGTCAGTACGGACAGCGTCCCCTAGCAGCCACCGCCACAGGCCCTTGCACAACCAAGGCACATCCACGATTCTGGAACAGGTAGGTAAAGTCAAAAGTAAACGTCATCATGATCTGGATCCAATGTTAGAGATCAGCTAAACAACTCCGGCTTCCGCCATGATGGGAGTGACGTTATACTAACGTCGTAAAGTTACTGGTACTTATGAGATACAGAGCCTACTTGGGCGGATGGGGTCCATAACACCTCGGTGAACGTCCTTCGATTCATCACGTCCTCGGACGGAATGACGTCACCGGAAGGAATATGCCCCACTCGATTACGCCCTTGGTCCACGCGGAGCAGAGTCCCCGCTATTACACGGTGTCGTGTCGTGGACTCCAGAATAGATAAATAAATCTGTGTTGCGTACTGAATTTACGCAGACACAAAGTAGGGACGTGCCGTCGCTCGTTGCTGACTGGCTGGCTGCCTGGCTGTTGTACTGGCTGGGACTACAAAACACCAACGGTGTTGTTACCAGAATGTAACATGTTATAGTCTCAATAATAGTCACAGTAGTGCACATGAAATCAATATCATGATTGCATGGCAATACTAAACATCATCATATATTACAATGATGAAACATGATAAATTGCAATGTACACAAAGATATTTTCACTAATTGGAAGAAAGGGGCTGATGGAATTCATAAGTCGGAAAATGCGATATAACACATTAATGAACAGCCACCATATCTAGTGTACCCAACGATATATCTCTTCACAGCCGTACATGTGAATACAGACGTCATTCACAGTTATTTACCATTAGTAAACAAACATTTGATTGCGACAGGCCTTACCTTGATCAGACTGCCCGTGGCCAACTGCGCTAACTTAATAAAGAGCAACTGTGCCAAGTATTCTCCTGTGCAGACTCACAGTATTACATTACATTACATTACTAATAATAAACACTGTATACTCTAATCAGACTGTAGGATTCCACAGGCTGACCCAAAGCATCAGTCATTGAAACAAATTATACATTTGGCTTACAATTTTACGTAAGTGGACTAATGATCTGACAGTCAGTCTAGCTCATGAGCTATCTGGTGAATTAGTCTGAAATACTTCAGTCATTAATAGGTATGACCTACTAGGTAATTAGGCTAGCATCCAATTCTGCAGATACAGTGTAGATCCACAGGTGGAAGACTCGGACCTATGACACCAAAACAATGCCTATTAAAATAAATCCCATTACCCCACCCGCTTGGTCTCGTACATTACCATCTTCTATAAAGATTAGAAGATGATAATGTACGAGACCAAGTGGGTGGGGTAATGGGATTTTTTTAATAGGCATTTTTGTTGGTGTCATAGGTCCGAGTCTTCCACCTGTGTGTAGATCACCCAGATACGACCAGTACAAAATCCAATACTGGTGGTCCGTGAGCGGTTTCGGATAAAGCGCTATTCTCTCCAGCGGTGTATCCCACGGGCGATATTTCACACACCATATCTATTCGATCGTCCAGTACTAGCATATTCGATTACTGCTCTAGACTATGTGACCCGTGTTACAATTAATGGATGATAAAGAAAATAGTCGGCTACGATTCGTGACACTGGCGTAATATTCGGCCTTTCCTAAGCAAAACAAAGTGTACATTCAGGATATAATGGGCGAATGTTATAAATGTCACTATTACTCACAATGTTTACATTGACACGCAATGCAATGCATTCGTAGCCTACTTATATGGCCAGGTATGCTTACTTTTGTATATTTTTTTTGTAATAATTAATGACCCTGTCCTACTGCCTACTACATACTTTATATGCGTATACATCCATTCACACAAATATATAGACCGTTGTCTGGCAACATTCGGCGTTTTGTCTTCGCGACCAGCATTCATAGAACACAGGTGGAATACTCGGACCTGTGACACAAAAAATGCCCATTACAAAAAAATCCATTGCACCACCCACTTGGTCTTATACAGTACTACGTAGAACATAGGACTATATGAGACCAAGTGGGTGGGGTAATGGCTTTTTTTTGTAATGGGCATTTTTTTTGTGTTTTGTGTCACAGGTCCGAGTCTTCCACCAAAATGTCCATTGCAAAAATCCATTACCCCACCCACTTGATCCAATACAGTTATATGTTCTAACATAGTACTGTATGAGACCAAGTGGGTGGGGTAATGGCTTTTTTTTGTAATGGGCATTTTTTTTTTTTGTGTCACAGGTCCGAGTCTTCCACAGGAACAGGATAATCTGTAGTCATGGTAGTGGTAGTAACGACAACACACTATTTGTCAGAATATGGGTCATATGTGGCTGTCACTGGAGAAATGGGGCTTTTGAGGTTTTCGACCAATGTAGATCCGAACCGGCCTCTGCATCCGCACAATCTGGTCAGGATATTCCATTCCATTCCATTCCTGTTCGTCATTCCATAAATGTATATATATTAATAGTTGTCCGTGTCTTAGATGATTCATCAATGTTTCTATGTGTGTTTTTTTTAAACTTTATGAAATGAAATCAATATTAAAAATGGCAATTTAATTCAGAAGTTGTTTCAATCAAATTATATTGTGTTGGTGCAACTTACATATACAGTGGAACCTCTCTAAACCGGACACTATGGGAGGTCCCCAGGGTGTTCGGTTTGGAGAGGATCCACTGTAAATCAGGGCCCGGTTGTTCAAAACATCCGTTAGCTTAACGGACTGTTAAATCCTTAACTGAATGGTTAAAATCTCTGTTTTAACAGAGATTTTAACCATTCATTTAAGGATTTAACAGACTAGTCCGTTAAGGATTTAACAGTCCGTTAAGCTAAGTGGTGTTGAACAACCGGGCCCAGGCATATGGGCACCGCAAAACAGGCAAATGTGGTTTGCGATCATGAACAGATGTTATCAACGGTAAGAGATGACAATAAACACATATAGCAGACATAGTTTGGATGGGTGTCCGGTTTAGAGGGGTTCTACCGTACTTACACAAGCCGCGACTGACACGGGAACGTTTCTCTACACTTGGATGCAGTACATACAGTGGAACCGTAATTTGTGTCGTTTTCCTGTCTGTTCATAACATAAAATGACAATCATTTACCATGAGTACTTAATTACAGTGGAATGTCTCTAAACCGGGCACCCTGGGGTTTCACTGTTATTTAGAAATGTGTGTTCTGGTGCGTTGGTGTTAAAACATTTGACGGATGCATCCGTCAGTGTCAATGAGTATTTGTTTTTATGCCCCTGATCTCGATAGAGCCGGAGGCATATAGTGTTTGGACTGTGCGTCCGTGCGTCAATGCGTCCATGTGTCCGTGTGTCCATGTGTCCGTCTGGCACATTAAGAAGCTCGCCGGAGTTTCTCAATCCTGTCATAACTTATATATCCCTTGAAGGATTACTTAAATATTTCAACTCAGCATACTTGTGGACAAATTCCACACATCCATGCTGCCCTTCACACGACCTTGATATTTTGACCTGCACAACTTTGAACCGTTTCACACATTAAGAATGTTGCCGGCGTTTCGGTAATTCGGTAATAACTTCCTTGTTGGATTACTTTAATATTTCCTTGCATCATACTTGTGGAAAAATGCCACACATCCATATTGTCCTTAATATGACCTTAACCTTTTGACATTAACAACTTTGAACTTTTCGTACATCAAGAAGTTCGCCGGAGTTTCTAAATTCTATCATAACTTCCATATCTCTTGATGGATTACCTTGATATTTATATGCATCATACTTGTGGACAAATGCCACACACCCATGCTGCCTTTAATATGACATTGACCTTTTGACCTTCATAACTTTGCTTATGAATACTTAATTATCTTTACTACAGTTTCTCCAATCTGCCACCGGGGACATTCGTGTGCCGACAGGCCATATTTCTTGTTCATTTTATTTCTGGTACATGTACAGATATATTACGTATTATGCCGAGGACATTCATGTACATGTATGTATGTGTATAGTAGGTGTTACGTTGTAAATATGCAAACTACATTTGCTTGATAAATGTATCACCTTCACCTGCACTATATGCATATTTATAATTATCAGTGCGTGAAACCCATTAACGGTATATGTAACGTGAAGTGGGAACACAATTACTATCTCAAATTTTACGGCTATATGAAAGAATATATATGTTTTTCGATAATATTAAATTTTATCCAAATTGAATAATGAGCCATCTTTTTATTTCGTGAAATTTGGTCCAATATTAATTTGGCAAAACTATCGTACACTCTTCTTATGATGCGATTGTGATATCTAGTTGTGACTGGAGAAATGGGGCTTATGGGTTTTGCGACCAGTGTAGATCCAGTGCCTGTGCACCCTCACAGCCTGATCAGGGTATACATTGTTCGCCATTCCATCAATGAAATGCCCGTTATGCTTCTACATTATATATCGCTATCAGGCTACAGGAGTGTGCTATTTGATTAGGCACTACACTGGCCACAATTCCCATAAGACCCATTTCTCCAGTCATAGCCACGGGTGTGTTTCTCATGTCTTTCAATAGTTGCGAATAGCAACTCTTGCAATCTACTCCTACAGGAGTAGATTTCAAGAGTTACTTTTCGCAACTAGTCTATCAACTGTTCGTGTTGTAGAGGAACGATGTTGCGACTGTGGTGTCTACTGGCTCTACTGCCCGCCTGTTTGTGTTCCCGGCGGATTGTCGACCTCACACACACGCTGGATGACCAGGCGACCAAGTATCCTCTGACGGCATTCAATATCAGTTCTGATTACACGTATTACACCATGAAGACGCTCTCCGCACAGTGGTACCCGAACGGAATGTGGTATGCATCGCAATATAATTATAGTGTCTCATGTCTAAAAAGCATTTAAAAAAGGACACGAAAATTCAATGATTTTAATTCAGTAAATCTAATCAGAAAAGTGTTCAATGTGAAACTATGTGAAACTCCAAATGATCTGCTTAAAGTGCGTATTTCATGCGGCCGCATTTTTGTCACTAAATACATAGCGCTTTAGGTTTAGGCGAGGTGGGGGTGCGTTATCGACGGCGCGAAGGGTTAAACAATGTTTTTTGCACATCCACGGACAGACCTCGGCAGATTAACCCTTTCACCCTTAAGTAAATTGAATGAATTTTGATATGTTAATTTTGCAACCAATCCAATCATAACAAAATGACCAGTCCATTTATGAACATGGGGTGTTTTTGTTCTTAAAATTATGAAAATTACTTTCAAAAAGTGCAGATACAACCCAGACATATTATCAAGGGAAGCTACTGTGTCAAACCTGTGAGCGGGAGGTAACGACACTTGTCGAACTTGGTTATACTCGCCCGATATATCATTCGCTTGGTTTTGTCCAGATTCAAAATGCGTCATCCTTACACCAATGTTGGTGCATGATCACGTGGTTACAACAACAACAACAATGGCTGAAAGTTTTGAAAACGCGCCCACTCCAAAGTAAGTAGACACGGAAATCGATTCTTCACAAAAACGACAAAGTACCGAGAACACCACATGCAGCTTAAATGTAATTGCCCACTCAATAGGCACAAACTGTTCTTTATATCAGAGACATAATCCGAGACATTTCCTAGCAAAGACAAACATTAATTCACCATTCCCCACGTATTGATTGGCATTATTATACATTTTATATAAAATGTAAATTTCCACACTGATATCAGGGGCGATAACCGTGTTTCCTTAACATGTTAACGGACATTACTACTTATTCACTGTACTTATTTTTTGATGTGCAATAATAATATTTTATAATCTGTCGAAAATACTATTTTTTTAGATTGCGCATTTAATTTGTATAAATAATTAAAAAATGTCATGCCTCATTTCATGGGTTTTATTGGTGTATATTTATGATGATAATGTCTGTTCAAGTTCGCAAAGCACAGCCGCATACCGTGGCAGAGTCATATGTCTGATCTACATTGGAACATCTCTAAACCGGACACTCTGGGACCTCCCATGGTGTCCGGTTTATAAAGGTTCCACTCTATGTACATTATTTTTTCCTGTACATAACCTAAACCTAATCATCTACCACACATTGTGCTATTCTCTGCCACATCATTTTTTCGTATGGCTGCTGTGGGACATATTTTCCCATAACCTGCACCCATTTGTGGATATTCACTAATTGAAATATAGGGTTGAGTATTGTTAATAAAGATAAATTCAATCTCCTTTGACCACCCTCGTGACGGTGGCCCAACTAGTCACCGGCTGGAATTGAAACCGCATCACATGACAAACATGTTCCGACTTACAAAATATTTTCCCATAACCTGCACCATTTGTGGATATTCACTAATTGAAATATAGGGTTGAGTATTGTTAATAAAGGTAAATTCAATCTCCTTTGACCACCCTCGTGACGGTGGCCCAACTAGTCACCGGCTGGAATTGAAACCGCATCACATGACAAACATGTTCCGACTTACAAAATAATCCCCATACATTGCTTGAAAATGATGTAAATGATTAGTACAAAAATGGACGTACTATCTACATTATATGCTCATCGGAATGGCAATACGCCTGGTGTTATCAAATCATGATTGAAAATGCGCAGTGCAGGGTGGCAGGTCATATATTGGCTACACTAATTCGCCTCCGATATGTTATCTTCGAGAGGTATGGAGCGGGGTAGCAACTTTGTGTCTAGTCATATACTGTTTGTATTTATTTGTGACTGGAAAAAATGGGACATATTGTAACGAAATTGGTTGATCAATGCCATCATGTCCATTTTGCTACAGCTATCTTTGCTGCACATTGCAGGCCGTGTTTGCGCTTTCTATAACTCGGCAGTATTTATGGTTTAATGTAAAGTCTGATAATATTAGTAGCATATTTAACCAAAATTGCAAAGTATACTTATCTTGCTAAGTACACTTTGAGGGAGAAATTTTCAATTTAAGGATACTTTTATTATTTTTTATTATATTGAATTTATTACATCATCACAGCCATATTGTCACTCCATCGCCATACGTTACATATCTGTACACATCAAACGTCACATTCAACGCAAAATGGCGAGGTCCACGCTAAGTAGATTCGGTATTGTATTTAATTCAATCTCAGATTTATTTAAGATCAGCTTCAATGCAGGCTGGCTTTGGACACCACAGTTGTCATATTAAGCATTCAAATCATAATAGACATATCCTTGTCGTTGGTTACTTCGCATACACTGTAAAAATGGACAAAATACACCTGAATCGACAGCGATTTGGATTGTAAAATCCGCCGCCATCTTGAATGGTTGCGGTATAAATCATGATTCAATCTACGCCGTCATTACAGGGTGGCGTTCCGCCACGTGGAGTTCTACGAGCACCTGGGCACGCACATGGACGCCCCCAACCACTTCGGCAACGGGCGCCAGGCCATGCATGAGATCCCGCCAGACCGCCTCGTCGGGCCCGGCGTCGTCATCGACGTCAGGGCCAAGGTAAATTTACTTGCATCATTTTTTATAATTCAGCTTTTTTCAGTTTCTGGAACGTTTATGTATTTGGGAGCTTTATTGGAGTTTGCAGACTTCGTTCCCACGATATAACAATTCGTTCCCACAAATTAACAAATCGTTCCCACGAAATAACAATTCGTTCCCACGAATTAACAAATCGTTCCCACGAAATAATAATTCGTTCCCTCGAATTGACAATTCGTTCCCACGAAATAACAATTAGTTCCCTCAATTTAACAATTCGTTCCCTCGAATTAACTAATTCGAGGCAACGAATTGTTATTTCGTGGGAACGAATTGTTAAAATGAGGGAACGAATTTTTAATCCGTGGGAACTAATTGTCATTTGGTGGGAACGAATTTTTATTTCGTGTGAACCTGGTTGGGCTGCAGGTACATATGGCACGGGTGTACTGGTGGCTGTCCTGGGTCAGTGGACGGCGTGCCACTGTGGGGCTCCGTAATATGGTCATGAAATCAACGTAAACAGTCATCGTTCCACAAGTTGTAATGTTCAAGCAAATAAAAAACAACTCAATAATTATGTTTTATTGTATTCACTCTGATATCGTACTGTAGGTATATGCGAGTGCCCCTTGATAGAACGCATGCACATGTGTACCTGTAAATACAGTTGTGTTGTATTGTATTTCAACAACGTTTCTTACTGCAATATCCTTGTTTGAATAACCGAGTCAGTCTACTATAAATTAAAAATTAAATATGTGAACTAAAACGTACTTATTGTTTGCCAGCCAACTCGCGAAGCTCCGCCCCTAAACGTGATTTCGAATCACTATACTAGCATATGATTGGCGGTGTGACACGAAGTGAGCGCGTGTGTGTGCGGTAATATATAGAGCGCCTTACACATTGTCAATGGCGACTGTTACGTATAGTTTGTTTTTCTGTTTTAGTAAAAGTTTTCGCAGATAAGCTCCATATATGAATAGTTTGTATTGCTGATCTATGAGATGTTATTCACAGAAACATATTTCAGGCTAAGGCCAACCCGAACTACGCCGTGAGCGTGGCCGACCTCCGTGAGTGGGAAGAGGAGCACGGCCGGATCCCGCCGCGGGCCATTGTCATGATGAACTCCGGCTGGGCGGGCAAATACCCCAACTCGAAACTCGTGTTCGGCACGGATACCCTCGATGACCTCCAGTCGTTCAACTTCCCGGGCTTCAGCCCCGAGGCGTGTACGATGTTGCTGTCGGAGCGGGAGGTGGGGGTGGTGGGAGTGGACACGCCGTCCACTGACCCAGGACAGCCACCAGTATACCCGTGCCACATGTACCTGCAGCCCAACCAGGTTCCACTGCTGGAGTATGTGGCCAATCTGGACGCCATCCCACAGAACGGTACCACCGTCTTCCTGGGCGCCATCAAGACGAGGAATGGTACAGGTGGACCCACCAGGATACTCGCCGTCATCGAAGACGACAGCGAAAGGACGAGTACGGACGGGGGCGCCGCGGCCCGCGTCTCACTGCTCCTCGTTGTTATGTCGCTGTTCTCTATAGCTGTGTAACATTTTGTCGCCCTTTTCAACAGCTTTGTAACGCTATGTCGCTGTTCTCTATAGCTGTGTAATGTTATGTCACTGTTCTCAATAGCTGTGTAACGTTATGTCGCTGTTCTCAATAGCTGTGTAACGTTTTGTCATACCGCAGATAAGTTTCTCGGCTTTTGATTGGCTAGCTTGCCGGGTCATATATATTATATGACCTGCCACCGTCGGACATAGAGGAATTGCGATTCCCCTCCGGCGCCTCGCGTCCAATGAAGACACATTTTGCAAGCGTCTAGCGATTGCGAATTGTATTCCTCACTAAACACAATAACACCCCGAATTGATCAATAAAAGTAACAAATTGTACACTCAAAACCAGTCTTTACTGTTTATTTTTCCATAAATATTCTTCGCTCATCAAAATATGAGCGATGCCGCCACAAACTATGTAATTCGGTAACGTCATGTGACGCCGTTGGACCAATGAAACTTCAGTTTTCTGTCGTTTTTGCGAAGAATCGATTTCCGTGTCTTCCGTAACGACATAAGCCTTTTCCGAACTCCCTGGACCACCAAATGCAGCTCATGAAGACGCGTTTGCTGTGTATATTTCATCAACATCCGTTGCATATTAAGGAAAATATCAAATAATACTAACTTTGGAGTGGGCGACGTTGTTGTTGTTGTAACCACGTGAGCATGAACCTTGCATATTGGTACTTAGAAACTGTACCCATAGTCTCAATTGTATCAGAACTACAAGTCCAAAAAACAGCGCCTTGAGGAATTGACGGTATATCTTCAAAAACGAGCATATCCACGTCCTGTAATAAATGCTGGAATATTGAAGGCGGTGAAATTAGACAGAGATAAATTAAGAAAACCCAAAGACGTTTCACTGCAAAACACAATAGAATATGTCTCTACATACAATCCTAAAAACTGTGAAATACTCAATATAATCCGAAACAATATTTCAATCTTAAACCGAAGTTTTACAATGAGAGCTATAATAAATAACACAAATATAATCAAAAGAAAACGACAAACCAATAATTTAAAAAAGATTTTAACACGCGCAAAATTTGAAACCGAATCCAAAACACCAAGCGTAGAAAAATGTAACAGACCGAATTGTAAACTATGCAACCATCTTAAAGAAGGAACAACATTTATATTTCAAAATCAAAAGCAATTGATTGTGTCAGAAAACATGGACTGTAATGTCAGTAATGGCCGAACTAAGCATGATATTTAACATTGCAGTGGACACATGGTTAGTACGTCACGTGTCTTTATTGTTCTATATTTAACTTTACTAACTGTGAAGTCGTGACGTGACCTAGAGTAACATTGTTACATGTACCTCTGATGATCACCATAAGGTGTGAAAACGCTTAGGTTAAATAGGTTAATATATATATATATATATGGGTTAATATATGTAACCTATATATATATTAACACCTTCCATAACTAATTGAGAAACGCCATGTGATTTTGTACCTAACAATATGTGCGATTTGTCATGAAATACATTTACAGAAACTGTGATATTTTCTGTAAACCACTTCGAAGATGACGAAAAGACCACACACATTATTGACGGGCAACGTCGCTGTTCCAGGAATTGCCATAAAATGCGGTAAAGCAAGACGATTCTTAATGTTAATACCATACATGTACATTGTATCATTGTATTGGTTATACTGCATTTATTACATTATCACAGCCATTCACAGAATAAATTCAGTATAATACTAATTCTGCGATGTAAGATCGTCTTTGTCAGCCTCCGCCGAATTATCATATTTGGTTTTTACATTTTTGAAACTATCTGAAAATGCAATGAAGTAATACAATACATGGGTTGTTGCGTCTACTGTGGTATGAGACACATTTGTTCTGTTAAAGGTTTGTGAGGATTCATTCGTACTCCACGCACACCTATTTGTTTTCATACCACAGTAAACTCAATGACCTATGGTTTTATTACGTGATTGTATATTGGACTTTTATTACCGCTTTATGTGCTGGTGTATTATGTTTGTTTCGTGGTATTAATATTTCCATGACTGTACGTATATTGTAATGTGTCTAATTTATGTACGGATTTAAATATCATCATAATCATGTGTATACAATATTTTATTAAATGACGTATTTGATTTTTTGACGAATTTGTGTATATACATGTATATATAATATGCCCGCCCCCCTGGTCAACATAATTACGTGTAGATGGGCAGGCAATTACCTCCCGTATCACATCGCCGTTTGTCGCTGATATTGACTTGGTATCTCAGCCATATTTTTCAGAATTAAATTCTGCATCTTACGGAGCCCCGCATGGGACATGGATTTTTTTTATTAATTCGTTCCCACGAAATAACAATCCGTTCACTCAATTTAACAATTCGTTCCCTCGAATTGATAAAAAAAAAATCCATGTCCCCTGCGGGTTTTAGCATCTACTCTGGATGTCCGACATAATATGACACGAGCCATATGATTTTGTACCTAAGAGGTTGTGCGATGTTTTATGAAAAATGTTAATTGATATTTTGATATTTTCTGCAAATGACTTCGAAAATTGACAACATTTTCAGAGCAAATGCGAAATAGCATTCCGCATTTGTTCAGAATATTTCGTCAACATTCATTTGACGATAACATTCGACTGAAAATATCGTAAATTTTGTAAATACTTTTTCATAAGATATCGCATGTCTGCTTAGGTACAACACACGACTTCTTATGTGTGGTTGTAACTGGAGAAATGGGGGTTACGGCAATTGTGACCAGTGTAGCTGCTAGTGTGTTCCTGCGGACGGAGAAGGGCATATACTGTTTGTTACTATTGTTCGAGCCAATTCGAGCCAATTCCCACCCTTAAATATAAGCCGAATGTGACAACACATGTACCGTATATATTTCCTATTGTGTAACAGGTATGTTTGTGACTAAAAAGACAATAAATAAACAAAAAAATATAAGCCGAATGAATGAATTAGTATGACGAGTTTTATACTACTATGTTATATTACTCAATGGCGACCAGTACAGATCCTGATCAGACTACGCGGATGCGCACCTGCTGGTCTGGATCTACACTGGTCGTAAATTCCACAAGCTCCATTTCTCCAGTCACAGCAACAAAAATCAAAATCAGCGTCAATTTCAAAATTCCAGGGCGACCGTTGTGAACTGGTTTGATGACGTAATTGCGCGTTCTAGTAACGTCATGACATGATTGGCTTTGCCCGGAATGAGCATTGTCTACAGCTATGGTCAAACAGCACACGCCACATGTACGTTTGAACACGGATGTGAGCGGTGTCGAATAACGACAGTCATGTAACCATATAAAGTGATATAGAAGATCTCAAACGAGTTCCCATTTGATATGAGATTAATCAGTGGCGGATTCAGGGAGGGGGGATATTTTTTTATTTTTAAAAAAATATTTTTGACGAAATATTGAGCGTAGAATGCAGGAAATGGCTTCCTCAATTCAAATATTTTGACGCCCTAGCCAACTCCCTCGCACCGCTCAGTCGACGAACGATCATACCTCTTTCAAGTTCCATGTGCCCCCCCCCTTGGTGAAATCCTGGATCCGCCACTGGATTTATGTACCGAGCTCTGGAGGTGCATACACTTGCGGACGAGTTTCATAAATCTCATATCAAATGGAAACGAGTTTGAGATTATGTTTATCGCATGACTTCATCCTCCAAAGAGCAGCCAACGTGGAGATATCCAATACGTTCGAGTGAGCCAACTACGTTGTCTATTTTCGCATCGAGTTATAATCTCCACAGATAAAACTAGTTGTAATCCCTGCAAGAAAATTATTATAAATATGCCATATACTAGGTTCCCGTTCTTTGTCAACACTTCATAGTTATACCAACCGGGAGCACATTCGAACACTTTCAGAAATGTTACAGAGACACTGGCGCTTCTAATGACGTTTCAAACATGATAACGTTCATTGTCTGTTATAAGCATACAGGAGAAACCAATTTACATTAGACACAATGGGGTCCCCAGGGTGTTCGGTTTATAGGGGTTCCACTGTAATTAAGCACTCGATGGCCAATTATTGTCATTTTCTGTTATAAGCATACAGAACTATGACAAAAATTTCACTGAAACCCATTTAAAGTGGGATGTCCCCAGGGTGATCGGTTTATAGGGGTTCCACTGTAATTAAGCACTCGATGGCCAATTATTGTCATTTTCTGTTATAAGCATACAGAACTATGACAAAAATTTCACTGAAACCCATTTAAAGTGGGATGTCCCCAGGGTGATCGGTTTATAGGGGTTCCACTGTAATTAAGCACTCGATGGCCAATTATTGTCATTTTCTGTTATAAACCTACAGGACTATGACGCAAATTACACTGAAACCCATTTACATTAGACACAATGGGGTCCCCAGTGTGTTCGGTTTAGAGGTGTGTCCACTGTACGACGGTGTCATAAAGACAACCAGTGTACGCCCTGTGTCATGTTGAACCAGGGAGAAGACGCTCATCAGAAACGCGGTAAGATCGTATTTGTCAGCCTCAGCCCAATTATTATGCAATGCCATCCGTGAAGTATGATAACGGCTGATGATGCAACAGCGTAATACATTAAAGGTACATGCCCACTCAGTAGGCACACACTGTTCTTTATATCAGAGACATCATCTGAGACATTTTCTGGCAAAATAAACATTAATTCACCGTTACCCCACGTATTTTTTGGCATTATCATACATTATTATATAATGATATATTAATATCAAACACGTACATTTCCACACTGCTATCAGGGACGATAATCGTGTTTCCTTAAAATGATAACGGACATTACTATTTATCTTTTGATGTGCAATAATCATACTTTATAATCTGTCGAAAATATTATTTTTTCAGGTGACGCATTTAATTAGTGTAAATAATTAAAAAATTTGGTGATCTACCTGTTGACATGCACAGCTAAAGGGAAAAAATGTTAGAAAATCTTGTTTTGGGGCAATTTGTGCCCGATTTCCAATGGAACAGCCATGTCGGGTCGATAAATGCAACAGCCACACATTAATATCACCACTTCACCATTTTCTTTTCCGCAGTAAAAAATAGTTCCACATTTGATAACAATATTTCTCAGCTACAGACTGTAATTGTCCAAAGGAATACAAATAATACACAGGATTGATAAATAAAACCAATATTAATTACTTTTTCTTTAGCTTATATTTAACGGCGGCACTGGCTCTAGGACCTTGCATGCCGTCTCCCAAGAATGGGAGAAAGAACGGAGGCAGAGATTTTTTGAGAGAAGCCGGTAATTCGTATTTACAGAGCAACTACGAATTATCGGTACCCATTTACAGCTGGGTGAACTGGAGCAGTGTGGATAAAGTGTCTTGCTCAAGGACACAACGCACGCTGCTAGTCAGGCTCGAACCCACGACCCTTGGATCAGTAGTCCGACACACTAACCATTACGCCACGGCTTTATCTACTTTTCTCAAACCACGGGTACGCGCAATAATTTACGTCTGCTTGTAATTGAAAGCATGGGCGGATTCAGGGGGGGGGGCGGACCCGGCGCGCGCCCCCCCCCCTAAAATTCGCCGAGTAAAGATTGTTTACAAGTTACAAGGCGCGTTTCTACGTTCGCGTTGTTTATTGTTTATTGGGGGGTGCAGCCAAAAAATAAACGCGGGGTAGCAGCAGCAGAAATATTTGTGTCAATATTTTTGCTCCAAAATGCACTAGAACGCAGGAAATGCGATATAGATTTCAAAAGAAATCCGGGGGGAATGCCCCCGGACCCCCAAGCGCTATCCCGAGCTCTGCTCGGTCTACGGACGAGCTACGTTCGTTCGATAATATAGTTATGTATTGCAAAATAGTTACGCCCCCCCCCCCCTAACCCGAAATCCTGGATCCGCGCCTGGAAAGTGCCGCCATCTTTTATTTTATGTTTATCCAACTAACGAGAATAATGTCACAAAAAGTTTAACAGTGTTTTGAACATCATTTGATGCCTGCACACACTCCCTATTCACTGTTGCTGTAGTGCATTAGTTTTTGACAAGGATCACACGCGAGGAATGAAGTGGATAATCATGTCGTGTTGCGGAAACTGATGTCGCCATTTTAGAAACAACGGGGAAGGACAATTATTCGTTCCCACGGTTTCACAATTCGTTCCTTCGAATTCCACGGGAACGAATTCAGGGCCGGATCGAGGATTTGAATAAAGGGGGGGGGGGGGGTCGTAGGTGAGGGTGGTCTGGGGGTCCTCCCCCCGAAAATTTAAGTGCCTCAGATGCATTTTCCTGGCATTTGAGAACAAAATACTCTAACATTTACCCAAGTAAAAATACAACTTTTTGCAGATAAAATCACCCAAACAGGCTGCTATATCTGAATAGCAGGGTTAACAAAGCTGGAAATATACATAGAAACTAGAGAAAGTGTGCCTGTAATTTTACTGATAGCCTTTTACAAAGTCATCACATAAAATAAGGTGTACAAACAGTCCAGTCTAGACATCTAAAGAGAAAAAATCATTGCTTCGTCAAAAATAGGGGGGGGGCGTACGCCCCCCACGCCCCCCCCACCCCCTCCTGGATCCGGCCCTGGAATTATTATTTCGTGGGAACGAATCGTTAAATTGAGAGAACGAATTGTTATTTCGTAGGGAACGAATTAATACAAAAAAAAATTCTACGTATCATACAGCACCGGGCCTAAAGTAACAACGGCAGGTAAACGCAGACATGAAGTACAGTTGAGCACCAGTACCTCGAACGTCAGTGACAGTATCTCGATGCGATGGTATCCCCTATCTCGATGATTCGCTAAAGTCCCGAATTATATCCTTATTTGTTTAATGTAAATTTCCTCGGCTATCTCGAACATGCCCTATCTCGAACATGTTCTCTATCTCGACTGTTCATTAAGTCACATAAATGCTTGGCTAAATCACCAAAGCGCCTGGCTGCCAAGATCAATTTGGTTAACACTAATTTTCAAAACCTATTATCAAACTAAACGAAATAAATTCACATGCCTTGGGTTGTTTGCTTAATTGGTCCACCTCGATTTGTTTGAGTGTTCGACACGATTCATTAAGCATATCACGCTGGTCATTTAACGGTACTGCGAACTACGAGACGTGCCACATGAAATTCTTAACGCCCTGTCAAAGTCCACGGCATTCTTCACGCCGGTGTATGAAGCAAGGGACGATCAAGGACTTCTTCACGAGACCTGACTGCAAGTTACGGTTTCGATTTCGTTTCGTTTAACACATGTACTATTCTGTTTCTTGTATTATATGTTACTCATTATCTAAACACAACTGTATGTCCTTGTTAGTGAGTGACATATTGTCTATTGAATACATGTATATAATCATGATAATGTATGTAATGTTCATATTGTTGTTTGTCAATTAATTGGTATATACAATAATAAAAGCAACACATGTTTTGTTTTATTATTCCTTTATTGTTTACTCGTGATGTGATCGGTAACATGATTTGATATCTTTTTGCGAAAATATTTGACAATGTCACTTCCTCGGTATGTCGAACCTAGTCCTATCTCGACTAAAATACGATCTCCCTTCGACTTCGAGATACTGATGTTCGACTGTACGTCAACCGTGAGAGGTTGAAGGTCGGTATATAATTTATACTAATAAACATTATTTATTTCGTCTTCTTATTACATGCATTTACAAGAGGCGGCTGATCAAAACGTGCTTCCTTCACAAACAAAAAGGTTTATTATGCACGACAAGCGCATCACCAGCATTCTTGGGTTCAAACTTTCAGCTGCAAAGCAACCGATAAGTGTAATGGATCCAGGTACCTGGATCCCTTATATATTTCTGTTGCTCACAGCCCCGGAAACATTTTGATTTCTAGAAGCCAAGTGCTGCATTCTGGTACCGGTATGCTTGGACAACAACTAGGTCCTGGGAAAAGAGTTTTGGGTCATTTTGAAAATCTTAGTTCTGAAAATTGGCATATTGCAATATGTTTAGCGTCGTTTGACTATGTTTAGTTGGTAGTACATTTGAATAATATAATGTCTGCTGATTCATGCACTGAAAATGGCTATCGCGGATATCACTTATAAAAAAGAAATCATGCTGGCTCCCAACAGAAGGTGTTTGGTACGAACCCATTGCACTTCCACTGATGCGGGAGTGAAGGAGAGGAGCATATATATAGCGTTACAGGAATTCGTATGTCCGTATGTACGTCCCGTCCCGTCCCGTCCCGTCCCGTCCCGTCCCGTACGTACATGCGTACGTCCGACACTCGCAAATTCAACGCTCTGTTAAATTCTTATACTTTATATTTTCTTTCCACATATTCATTCCCCTGTTGGTCCTCTACCATGCCGTGTTCAATCTACGATCCTTGCACCGCCTCTAAACCCGAGGTCAACGTCGCATACTTAGTGCTTTTGAAACCTTAAAGGTACATGCCCACTCATTAGGTACAAAATCTTCTTTATATCAGAGACATCATCTGAGACATTTTCTGGCAAAATAAACATTCATTCACCATTACGCTACGCAATGATTGGCATTATTATACATTTTATATAAGACATACATTTTCACACAGATATTAGGGGCGATAACCGTGTTTCCTTAAAATATTAACAGACATTAATATTTGTTCTCTGTATTTATTTTTTGATGTGCAATGATCATACTTTATAATCTGTAGAAAATATTTATTTTTTTCAGACGACACATTTAATTAGTATAAATAATTAAAAACTATCATGACTCATTTGCATATGAAAATATCTGTATAGCAGGCACGCGTAACTTTTAGAACGGGAGGAATAGTGACACAATTATACACTTATTTAATTCCCATAAAGAACAGTTTGTGCCTATGAGTGGGCATGTACATGTGCTTGGTTAACGTCTTCATGTAACTGCTTCATATTCTACAGATGCATTACTATGACAGTATTCTATTTTATCCCGTCAACACAGTGCGTATGTGCCGTGAAACACGGGGCCGTGAAACATTTTTTGATATCCAGTCAATACTATTTTTGCATTTTACAGCCATTTGTCGGTGTTGACGGGATAAATAGAATAGTAGGTTAGTGCCGTGAATGGGAAAACATATCTGGCGCGGCACGGAAACGGGATGTGCTCGTCAGAGCCTCGCCCATCCCGTTTCCTGAGCCTTGCCAGATATGTTTTCCCATTCACGGCACTAACCTACTATTCTCTATATATTGTGACAAATCAAATATCCTCGGCCCCCTCTACCCAAGGCCAAGGTCACATACTTAGTGCGTTGAACGGTTCAAAGCCTTAACGGTCAGGTAAATCTCTTATACTCTATGTGTCCTTTCACATAGCTGCTTGATATGTCACACATGCATTCGTCTGATGGTTACGGAGACTCGCAGGGGACATGGGTTTTTTTTATTAATTCGTACCCACGCAATACGTTCCCTCAATTTAACAATTCGTTCCCTCGAATTAAAAATTCGTTCCCTCGATATAACAATTCATTCCCTCGAATTAACAATTCGTTCCCACGAAATGTCAATTCGTTCCCACGATATAACAATTCGTTCCCACGAATTAACAATTCGTTCCCGTTGGAACGAATTGTTATTTCGTGGGAACGAATTGCTAAATTGAGGGAACGAATTTTTATTTCGTGGGAACGAATTAATAAAAAAAAAAATTCTACGTCCACTGCGGGGCGCCGTAGATGGTCATGTGGCATGCTGTGATAAATGTACGATCGTCAGGCCCCCGCTAACCCAAGATCAAAGTCATATATAGCGTTTCTAAACCTGAACTCTCAATCGAATTTATTATACTTTCTGTTTTCGTTCAAGTAAATACTTCATCGTTTACACATGCAATCTTCAGATGGTCCTCTATCATGCTGTGGCAATACAAGGTTATCTGTATCTAAAATTAGTTCGACTATTTAAAGTGTTCGTAAGTGCAAACTTATGATGGTCTGTATATTTCACATTAACAATGTATTCTTGTTAGCGATTATTGGATTTACATTTATTGAGCATAGGCTGCATAAATCCACCAATTGAAATTTCCAGACGATGCTAAATTTGCACTTACGAACATTTTAGTCGTATGGCGTATAGTGAAACGGCTCCCTGTAGCCTATTTCATCAAAATTGCAAAGTATACTTATCTTGTTAAGTACACATTGAGGTAGAAATTTCAATTTAAGGATAAATTTATTAATTCTTAATATATTGAATTTATTACATTGTCACAGCCATTTTGGCTGTGATAATGTAATAAATTCAGTATCATAATTCTGCATACTTTTAATCATCACGTATATACAGTCGTTTGTTCTACATTATATACATGAAATAATTTATTTCGTGAAAAATAAATGATTACTCCCTCAAAATACACTTAGCTAGATAAGTATGCTTTGCAATTTTTGTGAAATAGGCTACATGCCTTCTGTGTTGTCATATGAGCACTCGCTGTCTTTGGCTACCAGCGGTGGTACTCATACTAATTGTGGACTATGATTCAAAAGGACTGTCAATTAAGAGATTGCACATTTACTTTTACGTGCCTCCTGATCATTTATTTACTCAGACAATCAATATACGAACAACGCCGAACATCGCGCAGTCATAAAGTTCTGTGTAAATCTTGGCAAAACACCCACTCAGCCCCGGGAGATGATGGAGAAATCATCGATAAAGCCAGCTGTCTCGAGGGCCTTAGTTTTTAAATGGCACCGGAGGTTTAAAGACGGAAGAGAAGACTTGCGCGATGACGCCGGACGAGGACGGAAACTTGAAATCGACTCAACGTTAATCGACACCATTAAAGACGTCGTTATTCGTGATCACCGCGTTACCGTGAGAGATATATGTGATATGACCGGGAAAGGCTACGGGACAGTACACCGAATTCTCACAGAACATCTGAACATGCACAAAGTTAGTGCGAGATGGGTCCCTCGATTATTGACGGCTGACAACAAGGAAAAACAGAGTTGATGTCTCTCGGAAATTTTTGAACCGCTATCGCAAGGAAGGCGATGACATGCTCGATCGGATCATTACGACAGACGAGACGTGGCTATTTCTCTTTGATCCAGAGACGAAAGAACAATCAAAACATTGGAAAACCCCAGCATCGACACCGCCGAAGAAGGCCAGAGTCTGCAAGTCCGTGGGAAAACAGATGTGCATATTCTTCATGGACCGGCATGGCATGATTCTGCAGCATGCAGTACCACCGCACACAACCGTGAATGCCGAGTACTATTCGAAGGTACTACGTCGGGACCTAGTCAGAGCTCTGCGCAGGAAAAGACCCGGGATGGACCTTGATCGCGTGTTGCTACATCAGGACACTTATCAACAGTGGATTGAGCGCCACAAGAAGTGCATTTCTAGCAAGGGCGAATACTTTGAAAAACTGTAACGTCATCAAGTTATAACGTCGTTATGCGCGACGTCGTGACGCTGCCCCGCATTGCTTATACATACCTACTACAAATGCTCAGTATAACGACAGCTATTGACACAATTACTTACAATTATGCATGTGCATTCAATAAAGGTGGTAGTTTATTGTGGCAAAGATGTGTTTATTTATACCTCTCCGTCTTTGAGTTATACCAAAAGTCTACGTAATTCTGGATCACCCCTCGTACATGTACTGCTTAAAATGGTATCCAGTAGCCAAATAAGGCATTGACTGATCGGCGGCCAGTATCACATGTGTTTGAACAGATGGTCAGTATGTTTGTGTCATATGGGTATTTTGGGTAGATTTGGATAAATTTCGTTGGATTTGGGTAATTTACATAGTTTTGTGTAATTACTAATGTTCTATCATTACACACAGCAGAAATCGCAATTACCTACACATTCACCGTTCAGAACTTTCGGACACCTTTTTTATTGTCAAAATAACCACAAAAACACTTCTAGTTATACGTGTAATTCGCGGTAGGTGACGTAAATTGTATTTTGGGTAACAATGCACACACACCACCAGATATACCGAAATAACACATAAAACACCGAAATATGAACAGTTCTTCAAGAACCTGTGGCCAGTATATATCGATACACGGGTTGATCTGGGGCTATGTTAGTCGCACACGCTGAACGGACCGGCTCAGTATGTGGCCCGTATGTGACCAAATACGAGTCTGTAGGGACGGGGCTCCTCGCTATTGTGACTAATGAACTCAGCATACGCATCCGCATGACGTCTGACCAGGTACTGCACAGTCCACGTTCAGTCAATGCACCATAGGTAACATTCTTAAGTAAATGAGTATGCTACCAGATCAGGAACTAGACTGATCACAGATATGACAAAACCCAATTCATCCCGTCACATATCAAGAGCCAGACTTGCCAACTTGATATAAGTCCACTTTCTCCAGTCACATTTCAGGAGCTATTGACTGATAACCACAGGTGGCAGACCTAGGACCCAATACTTGGCTCATTTGGAAAACGTTATCCCACCCACAATTTTCCGAAAAGGCTGTTACCCCACCCACCCATTTCCATACACTATACCTTACAGCCTTTTCCGAAAAGGCTGTAATGTATAGTGTATGGAAATGGATGGGTGGGGTAACGTTTCCAAATGAGCCAGGTATTGGGTCCTAGGTCCGAGTCTTCCACCTGTGCTGACAACATCTCATTTGTTGCACCAACATATCAGGAGCTAGATTGGCAGTCACCAGTCACAGATTTGAAGCTAGATTGGACAAAACGCCAATAGCCCCATTTACCCAGTCATAAACCAGGTCCATCCATCTGCCATAGACATGAAGCTCATTCCCAGGCACAGCTCAGCAGCTGGACTGCCCACAAAAAGGCATACACCACGTTATATAATCCAGTCACATATCAGGAGCTAGACTGGTCACAAAACGGCATAAACCCCGTTACTCCCGTCACAGATCAGGAGCTAGACTGGCCACAAACAGGTATAAACCCAGTTACTCCCATCAAAGATCAGGGGATAGACTGGCCACAAAACGGCATAAACCCCGTTATTCCCGTCACAGATCAGGAGCTAGACTGGCCACAAAAAGCCATAAACCCCGTTACTCCCGTCATAGATTAGGGGCTAGACTGCCCACAAAACGGCATAAACCCTGTTACTCCCGTCACAGATCAGGAGCTAGACTGGCCACCAAAAGGCATAAACCCGGTTACTCCCGTCACATATCAGGAGCTAGACTGGCCAGAAAAAAGCCATACATCCCGTTACTCCTGTCACATATCAGGAGCTAGATTGGTCACAAAAAAACATAAATCCCGTTACTCCCGTCACAGATCAGGAGCTAGACTGGCCACAAGAAGGCATACACCCCGTTACTCCCGTCACAGATCAGGAGCCAGACTGGTCACAAAAGGCCATAAACCCCGTTACTCCCGTCACAGATCAGGAGCTAGACTGGCCACCAAAAGGCATAAACCCGGTTACTCTCGTCACAGATCAGGAGCTAGACTGGCCAGACAAAAGTCATAAATCCCGTTACTCCTGTTACAGATCAGGAAGTAGACTGGCCACAAAAAGCCATAAACCCCGTTACTCCCTTCACAGATCAGAAGCTAGACTGGCCACAAAAAAACCATAAATTCCGTTACTCCCGTCACAGATCAGTAGACAGACTGGCCAAAAAAAGGCATAAACCCCGTTACTCCCGTCACAGATAAGGAGCTAGACTGGCCACCAAAAGGCATAAACCCGGTTACTCCCGTCAGAGATCAGGAGCTAGACTGGCCAGAAAAAAAGCCATAAATCCCGTTACTCCTGTCACAGATCAGGAGCTAGACTGGCCACAAAAATACATAAATCCCGTTACTCCCGTCACAGATCAGGAGCTAGACTGGTCACAAAAGGGCATAAACCCGGTTACTCCCGTCACAGATCAGGAGCTAGACTGGCCACAAAAAGGCATAAACCCCGTTACTCCAGTCACAGATCAGGAGCTAGACTGGCCACAACAAAAAATCCGTTACTTCCGTTACAGATAAGGAGCTAGGCTGGTCACATAAAGGCATAAACCCCGTTTCTCCCGTCACAGATCAGGAGCTAGACTGGCCACAAAAAGGCATAAACCCGGTTACTCCCGTCACAGATCAGGAGCTAGACTGGCCACAAAAAGCCATAAATCCAGTGACTCCCGTCACAGACCAGGAGCTAGACTGGCCACAAAAAGCCATAAACCCCGTTACTCCCGTCACATATCAGGAGCTACACTGGCCACACAAAGTCATAAACCCCGTTACTTCCGTCACAGATCAGGAGCTACACTGGCCACACAAAGTCATAAACCCCGTTACTTCCGTCACAGATCAGGAGCTACACTGGCCACAAAAAATCCTAAACCTCATTTATCTAGTCACAAATCAGGAGCTGCCTGGCCACGAAGGTCATAAACCCCACTTCACCCAGCCAAACATCAGAAGCAAGGTTGGCTACAAAATCCACAACACCAGTATCCAGTCACAAATCACGAGTTACACTGTCGAAAAGCGTCATAACCCACATGTCTCCAACAAAAGGAATATGCTACAAAAACCTGCACTAGCCAAGAGGACATTAAGCACATTTTCCCGCAACACACAGCGATCTGTATGCTCAACCGACGACCGTCACCGACTCGACAGGTATTTAATACAGGCCCGGCGACTGCACAGTGCGGGAGACTTCGAAAGGAAAGTGATTACAGAAATTCCTGAAGCTGAGAGGAGTGTAAGTTGGACTTTGCATGATTGTAGACGCTGGTGTAACTGTCCCGGGCACCGGGAGCCTTAACCATTCTACCCTAGGTACCTGGAATGGGATATTCCATCCTATTTTCAGAATATTCCATTAATATTCAACAATTAATGAAAAAAAACACACACAAAAACAACTTGTGAAACTAGTTACAAATAGTGAAGATCCAGATGAGTCGGCTCGTTAGGAGCCGGCTCATCTGCATCTACACTCTTTGCGAATTTTGCGATAGCGGCCTGTTGTGTTAAAAGAGTTAACATGGTTAAGGACCTGTTTATACGAGCAGCCGGCTGGCATTGAGGAGTTGTGTAGAATTTCAACCAGTGTGTATTTTGATCGACCAGCATAGTTGCACAGTCAAAAACCTCTTGGATACTTTTCCTGATGTGAGTATTTATTTTTAACAACTCCGTATAAAAGCAAATGTTCGCTGCAGTGTAGTACGTCATGGTAGCGGATCGTATCAACATTCCAATGTTCAATAATGTCTAAGGTGCACTTCGAGCAGGTCATTCATGTTTTCATTCCCTACCCCACCCATGCTCCCCCTTAGCCAAGGTCAACTCAAATTTCCAGACGTTTGCCATTCTCCTATAACTTTACTGTATCAGCGATTGGCTTCAGATTGTGCATGTTTCTCATCACCAATCTTATACAGTATTCTCTTAACACTTCATGTGTAGGTTTGTCATCATCCATATTTTCATTTTCCACCCAGCATGCACCACCCTTGTCCCAGGTCAAGGTCAAATATAGTAAAATATATACAAACTTCGGAGAAGCATTTAGAACATATTTTGAAACTGAAAACGATTTTAGATGATTTGGATTTTTAACAAATCTCATAGTGAACTTAAATGCAATATTAAATGATCTTCACCCCAGTATTAACTTCACAATGGAAAACAGTACAGTACAACTACCATTTCCTGATACAATGGTTATGAAAAATGAATGCAAAATTGAAACATATTTTTTATAGACCGACAGATAGCAAACAATACCTTTTATATCCGTCAGGCATGTCATTCAAAACATACGAAAAATAACGTACCATATAATCTGGCTCGACGCCTAAAACGATTATCGCCGATCCCGTTGTTTTTTTTAACAAAACGAATGGATGAACTGTCACATTATTTATTGAAACGTAGATATCAAAAAGCTCTAATCTTGGATGGAATCCATAAAGCTATGATGTTAGAACGAAAGCAACTCTTGAGCCCCTTCATTGAAAATCTGATACGGTACAGAGGCGTCCCCTTCAATGAAAGTCCTATTCGGCACAGAGGCGTCTCTTCACTGAAAGTCTGATACGGTACAGAGGCGTCCCTTCACTGAAAGTCCGATTCGGAACAGAGGCGTCCCCTTCAATGAAATTCCGATACGATACAGAGGCGTCCCTTCACCGAACGTCTGATTCGGAACAGACGCGTCCCTTCACTGAAAGTTCGATAAGTACAGAGGCGTCCCTTCACTGAAAGTCTGATACGGTACCGAGGCGTCCCTTCACTGAAAGTCCGATACGGTACAGGGGCGTCCCTTCACTGAAAGACTGACACGGTACAGATGCGTACCTTGACTGAAAGTCCGATACGGCACAGAGGCGTCCCTTATATGAAACAGTCTGATACGGAACAGAGGCGTCCCTTCACGGAAAGTCTGATTCTGTACAGAAGCGTCCATTCACAGACGGTACAGAAGTGTCCCTTCACTGCCGGTAGAGAGGAGTCACTTCACTGAAAGTCTGATTCGGTACAGAAGCGTCCCTTCACAGACGATACAGATGCGTCCCTTCACTGAAAGTCTGATTCGGTACAGAGGCGTCCCTTCACTGAAAGTCTGATTCCGTACAAAGGCGTCCCTTCACTGAAAGTCCGATTCCGTACAGAGGCGTCTCTTCACAGACGGTACAGAGGCGTCCCTTCACTAAATGTCTGATTCCGAACAGAGGCATCCCTTCACTGAAAGTCCGATTCAGTACAGAGGCGTCCCTTCACTGAAAGTCCGATTCCGTACAGAGGCGTCCCTTCAAAGACGGTACAGAGTCGTCCCTTCATTGAAAGTCTGATTCAGTACAGAAGCGTCCCTTCATAGACGGTACAGAAGCGTCCCTTCATAAAGTCATTCCGACGAGGTCCCTTCACAAAGTCCGATTCGTACGAGGTCCCTTCACTGAGTCCGATTCCGTACAGAGGCGTCCTTCAAAAGGTTCAGTGTCTTCATTGAAAGTCCGATTCAGTACAGGTCCCTTCATGACGGTACTTAAGTCTTCACTGACGGTACAGAGGCGTCTTCAGCGTTACACTCCCTTCAGAAAGTCCGATTCCGTAGAGGCGTCCCTTACGACGGTAGAGGTCACTTCACTGAAGGTCCGATTCCGTACAGAGGCGTCCCTTTACTGACGGTACAGAGGCTTCCCTTCACTGACGGTACAGAGATGTCCCTTCACTGACGGTACAGAGGCGTCCCTTCACTGAAAGTCTGATTCGGTACAGAAGCGTCCCTTCACAGACGATACAGAGGCGTCCCATCATTGAAAGTCTGATTCCGTACAGAGGCGTCCCTTCATTGAAAGTCCGATTCCGTACAGAGGCGTCCATTCACAGACGATACAGAGGCGTCCCTTCACTGAAAGTCTGATTGGGAACAGAGGCGTCCATTCACTGACGGTACAGAGGCGTCCCTTCACTGAAAGTCCGATTCCGTACAGAGGCGTCCCGGCATTCCCAAGGGACGTACCGAATCCGACGTTCAGTAAACTTTTCCCAGCAGAACTTCAGTTTAAACATTGTTTATTGCATATAAGTACAATGGGCGTGTCTACAAGTTCACGAAATTAGTTACAGCCCTTACCCAAATATTATTGCAATACAGCAAGCAATGACGATAAGTATACGGGTATATGTACATAGATACAGACACATACTAATGTGGTATGTATGTTTGTTTGCATAATGTGCGAAAATAAAACTCGGATAGAAAGAGAGAGAAAAGGTGGATAGTGAGAGAGGAGATTGGGAGACAGAATGAAAGAGCTGTGTGTCACAATGTACTATATAACCTAATTCATCGATAGATGTGTACTGCAGTTGATTTCAGTGTTCAGTGTTTTGCATTATCAGCTGGTAATGGATGATGTTGGCAAATGGAAAGCATCCGATAAAGATTGCGGCCCAGGCATCCACCAATGGTGTTACTCAAATACTTTCGCAGTTTTAATATAATTTTGTACAGCTTTAAAACTAACAGTATTGCACTCGTTGTTTTCTTCCGATATGCTATGCAAAAGCATATGAGCGTTTAGAGGATAATATTGTCGCAGTGACTGGCGTAAAATTAGACGCTGCGCATGATATTTATTACATTCAAAGAAGTAATGTTCTGCATCCTCTACAACTTCACTACATTCGCAGTATGGGGTCTCTCTGATGACATGGTTATTACAAAGATCACAATTAAGACTGCTACATTTATTTTGAATTTTTGCGTGCATAATGGACAGCAATCGATATCTCTCTAAGTACTATGGTGGTACATTATATTGAGTATATAGTTGTTGGGCACATGCTGTTTTGAAGTGTCTAAGACTATCTACATTTCTCAGCAACGAGTCAGTTTCATTCCGGAGTTGTACCGAAGATGGTATAAACGATTGTTGGTATATTTCCGCTCGTGTAGTGTGGACATTTAAATCAAATTTAATTTTAAGATTGTAACGAGCTATATTATTAACAGTAGGTGGAATTAGGTTAGATATATAACTAGGTACTTGCTTATTGCTGACTTTGTACATCATGTACATGATCGAAAGCTTTTGAATACTACGTCGAACAGATAGAAGTTTCTATCCAAGGTCTTGCCTTAGGTTGTCGAGTGATACTGACCGTGTTAATCCTGTTACTATTCTCGAGGCTTCCTTCTAGTTTTTTTTCAACGGATCCTTTTCATATTCTGTACACCCATCCCAGACTGATGAAGCATATTCTAGTATAGGTCTCATATAAAATACAGTCTTTAAACAATATGTATATATATATGGTTTAAAGACTGTCTGCTTATCTTAAACTTTAGGTTACACATTATGCCCCAGACTCTCCTAGTCGAATTAATTATCTTTTGTATATGTGTATGCCATTTTACGTTATTGATCAGTGTTGAACCAAGATGCTTATGATCGTCAACAAAGGTTATGGACGTGCTCTGAAAGATTAAGTTTAAGGGTCGATCAAGTTGTCCTAATGTTAGGAACATCGCTTCAGTCTTGTTTGGATGGAAACTAACAAACCATTGTTTAGCCCAATCAGAAATAATTAGCAGGTCATGATTTAGTATGCCTTCTAGATCATCAACATTTGTTCAGGAAAAGAACAGAGAGCTGTCGTCAGCAAATAGTCGAACAATACTTAGTAGATGATCAGTTAGAAACAACAATGGGCCGAATACCGAAATTTGCATACACACATTTGCATTTAGAAAATACATAGATCGTCTTTTCACAATATATGTATTTGAACCCTTGTTGATACAGGGACTTTATGCCATGTGTGACCAGCACAGTACTAGATCAGTGTGTGCAATAGCTCTTTTTGATCAGGGACAATGATCTATTTTATTTGTCTCACCAAAGCATTAGACATGAAAATACATTTAAATAACATTTTATTTTTTAAATATTAACGTACACATGCATGGATCTTGTTATTTATTCAGAGTTGAAAATCTAGTTGATGAATAAAAGCATCTGTTTTCTGTAACTTTATTTGGCCAACAATCTACGATGCAGAGCTCCAGATAACGTGCGTATTGTCGTATTTTACGAACTTATATTAGCACACTACGTATTGCTTATCAAAGGTGGGAGTATAAAATACTCACAGCAATGTGAACATACGCATTGATTTTCAACTTGAGTAATGTAAATACGCATTGATTTTCAAATTGAGAAGTGAACGTTTACTATAATGAAATCTGGGGGTATACTACTCTTTAGATACGCAACTTATCTGCAGCTCTGCTACTACGTAGCTGTGTAACTATGTAAATCAATAGATCTCGTAAATTCAGTCCACCTCAAAGGTTTCATGCACTATTTTAAATACATGGTAACAGCGCATCGCAGTTTAAAAGCACTAAGTCTCAGTTGTGCGCAGAAACACAGGTGGAAGACTCGGACCTAGGACCCAATACGTGGCTCATTTGGAAAACGTTACCCCACCCACCCATTTCTATACACTATACCTTACAGCCTTTTCGAAAAAGGCTGCTGTAAGGTATAGTAGTGTATGGAAATGGGTGGGTGGGGTAACGTTTTCCAAATGAGCCAAGTATTGGGTCCTTTTCCGAAGAGGCTGTAATGTATAGTGTATGGAAATGGGTGGGTGGGGTACGTTTTCGAAATGAGCCAAATATTGGGTCCTTTTCCGAAAAGGCTGTAAGTTATAGTGCATGGAAATGGGTGGATGGGGTACGTTTTCCAAATGAGCCAAGTATTGGGTCCTAGGTCCGAGTCTTCCACATGTGCGCAGAAAGTGATGATACTGATTAGGAACATTCATATATTAGTAGTGCCTAGCACGGAACCATACGTTCTATAACTAGTATAGCACTTATACAAATGCTTTCGTTGGCACATTTGAAGGCGTAATTAAGGGTGATCCTTATTGTGGGAGGAAGCCGGAGTACATGAGGGAAACGCATCTCTCCGATCTGGCGACCACGATACGATATCACATATTGGCCCGGTCGAGGATCACATCCCGGGGCCGCATTGGTGAGAAGTGTATGTAAAATAATTTCATAACAAAATAACATTGTGTTTCACAATATGTGTTCATTCGTACAGGAGTAGCGGAAATCAATTACCAAATCATTCTATGATAGTTTATAGTTTAATAAAGCCAAATCACATTGGATACGACCGTTAACCCGGTCTAAAATTACCTTAGCTGTGGACAGGGCTTTAAACACCATTATATAAATGAATACATACTTTGTAAATACATATTTGAACATACATATACACAGAGAGTGTATACTTTTCTTTTAAAGTGTGAAAGGAAATAAATATGACCGAAGGCATATATACGGTACCCCGAAATTAATTTTTTTGTATTAATTCCTTCCCACGAAATAAGAATTCGTTCACTCAATTTAACAATTCGTTCCTTCGAGTTAATAATTCGTTCCCACGATATAGCAATTCGTTCCCCCGTGGGAACGAATTGTTACCTCGTGGGAACGAATAGTTAAAGTGAGGTGGGAACGAATTGTTAAATTGAGGGAACGAATTATTATTGCGTGGGAACGAATTAATAAAAAATAATAATTTACGTCCCCTGCGGGGCTCTGTACATATCCAACCGAATTCCATTCTGGCGTATACACCATTTATCTGGTGTTGGATATAAAACGAGTATGTAAATATAGCATGTATAATGTAATATTTACACTGTCCGTAAATTCAACGTATTGCGTATACATACAAGATTATTCTTAATTTTAGCGGCCATATTTGCTTATTTACATTTTTGAATCTATCAGAAAATGCAGTTTAAATATAAGTAATAAAACTATAGGCTGTTGCGTTTACTGGGATGACGATACATTTTTCTGTTTAAAGTTTGCGAGGAGTGTTCGGACTCCACGCACATTTATCAGACCAAATGTAGTATATACCCCAGTAAACGCAACAGTCCATGGTTTTATTCCTTAAATAAATATTCTTTGATGGGCGGGCGCTGACAACATGTGTTTCGTGTTATTACAGGGTTCAGTGGACATTGACCACTTCAATTATATCTCCGGTTATTCTGGCAATGTACTAACACTGACAAATTTTCAGTATAAATTTCTAATGAAAATTGTCGCAACAAATTATTACTTATACAAATCTATTCTTGCAAATTAAGAAATACGGAACCGAAATACTCTGATTTTAAAGTATATTGAAGAAAAACAAAATACATTAAAAGGAATAGCAATTAATAAATATAAAGTTGCTTTTCATGAACGAAAATGGGATGGTATTCAATTAGAGTAATATCGTTGTTTGTTTTGTTGTTTTGATTTTTCACAGACTACTGATACAGTTTTAATTTAATACTTTTTCATACGTTCAATTATATGCAGATCCGAAGTTGAAAAAAAACATACATATGTTCATTACGATGTTGCTCAACTCAAACATTCAACTCTCTCTATCTCTCTATCTCACACGCTCTCTCTCTCTCTCTCTCTCTCTCTCTCTCTCTCTCTCTCTCTCTCTCTCTCTGTCTGTCTCTCTCTCCTTATTGACTCTGTTCGTCCCCTTATATCCTTAAAACTATTTTCTCAGACATATTCATTTATCAATGCATATCGATTCATAGTTATACATGGTACATATATACAATTTGGTACATTTTATGGTATGTTCCTGTATGTTTACATGTTGTAATCGATTTGTGTCAAAAATGAATGTACTAACACATTGGAATGACGATACAGGCTGTAATTTGGGTACATTGTATTTCTGTAACCGTGCACGACTCGACACAGACCCGGCCTTAGCCGATTTCACCGAGTGCACCTATCAGTAGCCGATTTCCCCAACATCGCAAAGTATACTTTTCTAGCAAAGTATACTTTGAGGGAGAAATTTTCAATTTAAGGATAAATTTATTAATTTTATTATACTGAATTTAATACATTATCACAGCCATTATGGCTGTGATAATGTAATAAATTCAGTATAATAATTCTGCATACTTTTAATCATCAAATATATGCAGTCGTTAAGTTCTATATGACATAATGCATTTCGGGACAAATAAATGATTACTCCCTCAAAGCAGAGCTCCAGATAAGCTGCGTATTTGCTTAAATACCCAATTAAAATTGCCAAAAACCCAATTGAAATCAGAAGTAGTGAGTATCAAAAAGCAATCAAACATTGTGGTACCTTTATCATGCGGCAGAAAACAATAAACGGACCACAAATATAGCATGGTTTTCTTATTTTCCCATGAAAACAAATCTTGGTATTTCAAGGAGACAATTCTAATGAAATGCCAAGACATGTTTTCATTTAGAAGCAAACTATTCAATAATTGCTGTTTGCTGATATGTAAACAGCAGTGTGATTTTATTTTACCCAATTAAAATTTTGATATACCCAATTATTTCAGAAATGATGGAGTGACACTACTCAATTACTAATTCCTTATCTGGAGCCCTGCCCTCAAAGTATACTTTGCTAGATAAGTATACTTTGCAATGTTGATGAAATCGGCTACAGGGATATATAATAGTGCATTTTGTGGGAGTAATTACTTATTTGTACTGAAATGAAATTGTAGTATTTCATATAAATCAAACGGCCGTTTATATTTAATGATTAACCAATACTTGGCTCATTCCCGTGGGAACGAATTGTTAAAGTCAGGGAACGAATTGTTAATCAGTGGGAACGAATAGTTAAATTGAGGCAACGAATTGTTATTTCGTGGGAACGAATTAATAAAAAAAGAGAATTCTACGTCCCTTGCGGGGCTCCGTAGGGCTCGGCAGAGCATTGCCCATCCCGTTTCCTAAGCCTTGCCAGATATGTTTCCCATTCACGGCACTCACCTACTATTCTCTATGTATGCATAAATTGAAAGTTGATACCGCAAGTGCTCTGCGGTAGGTAGGTATTTTTTATGAAATTGGCTACTGATCTGCAAATATACTGACGGTTATTGTAAGATCATGTTATCGGCGACTGGCAGACCTTTGTAATATAGGATAGTAGGATGGGCAATCATGTCACGAGTGCCAGGGTGTGCGGGCGCCGATATAGAAGCCCCAAAATACGATTGCTATGCATTTTGTGGAAAGTTGACGAATATTTCAGAGTACACATTGAATGCAATCGATGTAACTTATTAAAATACATCGAAACTCTTCGAAGCCCATAATATGGTGGCTGATTAGGGACATTTCGCCTCGTCGCTCCGCTCCGTCGCTCCGTCGCCACGAAGTTTATCGCTCCTTCGCGGCGACGGAGCGATAATTATCGCTCCTTCGCGGCGAAGGAGCGACGAGACGAAGTTTAGTGTCCTTAAACTTCGCTTCGTCGCTTCGTCGCCCCGTCGCCCCGTCGCTCCGTCGCTTCGTCGCTCCGTCGCTTCGTCGCCACGACGGAGCGATAATTATCGCTTCTTCGCGGCGACGGAGCGATAAACTTCGTGGCGACGGAGCGATAAACTTCGTGGCGACGGAGCGACGGAGCGAAGTTTAAGGACACTAAACTTCGCCTCGTCGCTCCGTCGCTCCGTCGCCACGAAGTTTATCGCTCCGTCGCCGCGAAGAAGCGATAATTATCGCTCCGTCGCTTCGTCGCCACGAAGTTTATCGCTCCTTCGCGGCGAAGGAGCGACGAGGCGAAGTTTAGTGTCCTTAAACTTCGCTCCGTCGCTTCGTCGCCCCGTCGCTCCGTCGCTCCGTCGCTCGTCTTCGTCGTTCCGTCGCTCCGTCGCTCCGTCGCCACGACGAAGCGACGGAGCGAAGTTTAAGGACACTAAACGTCGCTCCGTCGCTTCGTCGCGTCGCCCCGTCGCTCCGTCGCTCCGTCGCTCCGTCGCTCGTCGCTCGTCGCTTCGTCGTTCGTCGCTTCGTCGCTTCGTCGCTCCGTCGCTGTCGTTCGTCGCTCCGTCGCGTTCCGGTCACGCATGCGCATTGGGAACTCAGTGATGCGCTATTAAATGTTTACATGATTGGTGGTAATCTTTATTTCTTTTATAGGTATACCGTAAGATCATTGGAGTTGTTAGTGGCATATAATGGATTTTTATTATGTGGCTTGTAATCATGTAATTTGGCTTACAGTGAGTTCTCAATGCATGCGTGACCGGAACGCGACGGACGAGAACACGAAGCGACGAGCGACGGACGACGGAGAAGTTTAAGGACACTAAACTTGCCTCGTCGCTCCGTCGCTCCGTCGCCACGAAGTTTATCGCTCCGTCGCCGCGAAGTAATTATGCTCCGCGCTTCGTCGCCACGAAGTTTATCGCTCCTTCGCGGCGAAGGCAGCGAAGTTTAGTGTCCTTAAACTTCGCTCCGTCGTTCGTCGCCCCGTCGCTCCGTCGCTCCGTGCTTCGTCGTTCCGTCGCTCCGTCGCTCCGTCGCCACGACGAAGCGACGGAGCGAAGTTTAAGGACACTAAACGTCGCTCCGTCGCTTCGTCGCTTCGTCGCCCCGTCGCTCCGTCGTCCGTCGCTCCGTCGCTTCGTCGCTCCGTCGCTCCGTCGCTTCGTCGATTCGTCGCTTGTGCTTCGTCGCTCCGTCGCTTCGTCGCTCCGTCGCGTTTCGGTCACTATGATTGGGAACTCACGTGTATGCAGCTATTAAATACATGATTAAAAGGTGGTAATCTTTATTTCTGTTTTATACGTATACCGTAAGATCATTGGAGTTGTTAGTGGCATATAATGGATTTTTACTTATAGCTGGCATTGTGTTTAATCATGTAAACATTTAATGGCTTACACGTGAGTTCTCAATGCGCTGCTGACGGACGTTGACGTCGACGGAACGCGCACGAAGCGACGAGACGAGGACGAAGCGACGAGCGACGAGCGACGAGCGACGGAGCGACGGAGCGACGAGAAGCGACGGAGCGACGACGGGGCGACGAAGCGACGAAGCGACGGTGTTTAGTGTCCTTAAACTTCGCTCCGTCGCTTCGTCGTGGCGACGGAGCGACGGAGCGACGGAGCGACGAAGCGACGGAGCGACGGGGCGACGGGGCGACGAAGCGACGAAGCGAAGTTTAAGGACATTAAACTTCGTCTCGTCGCTCCTTCGCCGCGAAGGAGCGATAATTATCGCTCCGTCGCCGCGAAGGAGCGATAAACTTCGTGGCGACGGAGCGACGGAGCGACGGAGCGACGAGGCGAAATGTCCCTAATCAGCCACCATACTATTACTATGGAAGCGTCCTTGTATGGCATGTCAAACGTTGCTATATTACATATCTATTTTATTATTATTGTATGTTTGTTATTGTTATTCAATGTTTCGTTATTGTTATTCAATGTTGCGTTATTGTTATTCAATGTTGCGTTATTGTTATTCTATACTTCGTTATTGTCATTGTATGTTCGATATTTATATTCAATGTTTTGTTATTGTTATGCAATGTTTCGTTATTGTTATTCATTGTTGCGTTATTGTTATTCTATACTTAATATTTGTAATTGTATGTTCGATATTCTTATTCAATGTTTCGTTATTGTTATTCAATGTTTCGTTATTGTTATTCAATGTTTAGTTATTGTTATTCAATATTAAGTTATTGTTATTCTATACTTCGTTATTGTCATTGTATGTTCGGTATTCTTATTCAATGTTTTGTTATTGCTATTCAATGTTTCGTTATTGTTATTCAATGTTTAGTTATTGTTATTCAATGTTTAGTTATTGTTATTCAATATTTAGTTATTGTTATTCTATACTTCGTTATTGTCATTGTATGTTCGATATTCTTATTCAATGTATCGTTATTCTTATTCAATGTATCGTTATTCTTATTCAATGTTTCGTTATTCGTATTTAATGTTTCGTTATTGTTATTCTATACTTCGTTTCACATCAAAACAACACAAGAGAAAACAACTTACCCGCAGATAAATTGGCTTTAATTGGCTTTTCGGTTTCATGTGTATGAAATATTTAAACTCTGTTCATGTTTTTATAATTTCCCATTGAAAGTACAGGAAAATGTTGACAGCCCATTTGAACCGTCTGGACGAGACCAATGATTGGTGACGTAATATAGTGAGTATAAGTCTATCGCGGGCGACACTGGGTCCCAGTAATACATTCTTCTTGAGACCCTGGGTGACGCTATACGTTCTGTTCTGGCAGTTTCGTTCCCACGAAATAACAATACGTTCACTCAATTTAACAATTCGTTCCCTCGAATAACAATTCGTTCCCACGATATAACAATGTCGTGGGAACGAGATCCTATCTCGTGGGAACGAGATGCAATGTCGCGGGAGCGAGATGGCTTACTCGTGGAAACAAGATGGTATCTCGTCGTAACGAGATCCTATCTAGTGGGGACGAGATCCTATCTCGTGGGTAACGGCTATGTCTTGGGAAGGAGTTAGAAACAAATAATTGCGGATGTCCCTTTTGAACTGGCGTAATATTCGGATTTTCCTAAGCAAAACAAAGTGTACATTCAGGATATAATGGGCGAATGTTATAAATGTCACTATTACTCACAACGTTTACCTTGACACGCGACAGCAATGCGTTCGTAGCCTACTTATATGGCCAGTTATGCTGACTTTTGTATATTTTTTTATAATAATTAATGACCCTGTCCTACTGCCTACTACATACTTTATATGCGTATACATCCATTCACATAAATATATAGACCGTTGTCTGGCAACATTCGGCGTTTTGTCTTCGCGACCAGCATTCGTAGAATACAGGTGGAATACTCGGACCTGTGACACAAAAAATCCCCATTACAAAAAAATCCATCACACCACCCACTTGGTCTTATATAGTACTATGTAGAACATAGCACTGTATGAGACCAAGTGGGTGGGATAATGGCTTTTTTTTCGTAATGGGAATTTTTTTTGTGTCACAGGTCCGAGTCTTCCACCAAAATATAAATTGCAAAAATCCATTACCCCACCCACTTGATCCAATACAGTACTATGTTATAACATAGTACTGCATGAGACCAAGTGGGTGGGGTACTGGATTTTTTTTGTAATGGGCATTATTTTGTGTCACACGTCCGAGTCTTCCACATGTGTCGTAGAACAGGATGATCTGTAGTGGTAGTAACGTCAACACGCTATTTGTCAGAATATGGGTCATATGTGGCTATGACTGTAGAAATGGGGCTTTTGAGGTTTTCGACCAGTGTAGATCCGAACCTGCCTCTGCATCCGCACAATCTGGTCAGGATATACACTGTTCGTCATTCCATAAATGTATATATATTAAAGGTACATGCCCACTCAGTAGGCACAAACTGTTCTTAATAGGAATTAAATATGTGTATAATTGTATCACTATTCCACCATTTCTAAAAATTACGATTGCCCGCTATACAGATATAATCATTTAGTAATATGTATTTTACTGATAGTGACGCGTGGTGGTATCAGGCTATTTTCATAATGCAAATATAAAAAAAAAATTGTGCCTACTGAGTGGGCATGTACCTTTAATAGTTTTCCGTGTCCTAGATGATTCATCAATGTTTCTATGTGTGTGTTTTAAACTTAATGAAATTAAATCAATATTAAATATGGCAATTTAATTCAGAAGTTGGTTCAATCAAATTCAATTGTGTTGATGCATTGTTCAACTTACATCTACAGTGGAACCTCTCTAAACCGGACACCCTGGTAGGTTCCCAGGGTGTCCGGTTTAGATAGGCTCCACTGTAAATCAGGCATATGGGCACCGCAAAACAGGCATATGTGGTTTGCGATCATGAACAGACGTTATCAACGGTGAGAGATGAAACATATAGCAGACATAGATTGGATGGGTGTCCGGTTTAGATGGGTTCTACCGTACTTACACAAGCCGCGACTGACACGGGAACTTTTCTCTACAATTGGATGCAGTACATACAGTGAAACCTCTCTGGGACGTCCCCAGGGTGTCTGGTTTAGAGAGATTCCACTGTAATTAAGTACTCATGGCAAAAGATTGTCATTTTCTGTTATGAACAGACAGAAAAACGACACAAATTACATTGTTTATAACAGAAAATGACAATAATTGGCCATCGAGTGCTTAATTACTATGAAACCTCTCTAAACCGGACACCCTGGGGACATCCCAGGGTGTCCGGTTTAGAGAGGTTCCACTGTTACTTAGAAATATGTGTTCTAGTGATTTGGTGTTAAGACATTTGACGGGTGCATCCGTCTGTGTCACTGCGTGTTTGTTTTTATGCCCCTGATCTCGGTAGAGCCGGAGGCATATAGTGTTTGGACTGTGTGTCCGTTGATGGATTACCTTAATATTTCTATACATCATACTTCTGGACAAATGCCACACATCCATGCTACCCTTAATATGACCTTGACATTTTGACCTTCATAACTTTGCTTATGAATACTTAATTATCTTTACTACAGTTTCTCCAATCTGCCACCGGGGGCATTCGTGTGCCGACGGGCCATATTTCTTGTTCATGTTATTTCTGGTACACATGGTACACGTACAGATATATTACGTATTATGCCGATGACATTAATTCATGGACATGTATGTATGTGTAGATGTATAGTAGGTGTTACGTTGTAAATATGCAAACTACATTTGCTTGACAAATATATCACTTTCACCTGCACTATATGCATATTTATAATTATCAGTGCGTGAAGCCCATTAACGGTATATGCAACGTGACATGGGAACACAATTACTATCTGTTTCACGAAACATGCTCAAAATTTACGGCTATATAAAAGAATATATACGGAAGCATGGAGGGGACGTGTGTGTTTTTTTATTTATCTCGTGGCCACGAGATAAATAAAAAAAAAAACACACCTAAAGATCTCGTGGCCACGACATAATTCAGGTGTGTTTTTTTTATTTATCTCGTGGCCACGAGATAAATAAAAAAAAAACACACCTAAAGATCTCGTGACCACGACATAATTCAGGTGTGTTTTTTTTTATCTCGTGGCCACGACATAATAAGTTATGTCGTGGCCACGAGATCTTTAGGTGTGTTTTTTTTATTTATCTCGTGGCCACGACATAATAAGTCGTGGCCACGAGATAAATAAAAAAAACACACATGTCCCCTCCATGCTTCCGTAAATATATATGTTTTTCGATAATATTAAAATTTATCCAAATTGAAGAATGAGCCATCTTTTTATTTCGTGAAATTTGGTCCAATATTAATTTGGCAAAACTATCGTACACTCTTCTTATGATGCGATTGTGATATCTAGTTGTCACTGGAGAAATGGGGCTTATGGGTTTTGCGACCAGTGTAGATCCAGTGCCTGTGCACCCTCACAGCCTGATCAGGATATACATTGTTCGCCATTCTATCAATGAAATGCCCGTCATGCTTCTACGTTATAGATCGCTATCAGGCTACAGGTGTGTGCTATCTGATTAGGCACTACACTGGCCACAAATCCCATAAGACCCATTCCTCCAGTCATAGCCACAGATGTGTTTCTCCTGTCTTTCAATAGTTGCGAATAGCAACTCTTGCAATCTACTCCTGCAGGAGTAGATTTCAAGAGTTACTTTTCGCAACTAGTCTATCAACTGTTCGTGTTGTAGAGGAACGATGTTGCGACTGTGGTGTCTACTGGCTCTACTGCCCGCCTGTTTGTGTTCCCGGCGGATTGTCGACCTCACACACACGCTGGATGACCAGGCGACCAAGTATCCTCTGACGGCATTCAATATCAGTTCTGATTTCACGTATTACAACATGAAGACGCTCTCCGCACAATGGTACCCGAACGGAATGTGGTATGCATCGCAATATAATTATAGTGTAATTTAGGACTCGTTATTACGAGCCGTCTCATCTGTATCTACAGTTTTCGCAAATAGTGGAGGCATAGACCATGTTGGTTTGAAACGTTTGAAGAACCATACATTCAGGCCCGTACGCAGGAATTAATTGAGGGGGGGGGGGGGGACATCATCCGAGACAAAGAAAAACATCCATTCACCATTCCCCATGTATTGATTGGCATTATTATACATTTTATATCAAATGTAAATTTCCACACTGATATCAGGAGCGATAACCGTGTTTCCTTAACATGTTAACGGACATTACTACTTATTCACTGTACTTATTTTCTGTCGAAAATACTATTTTTTAGGTTGCGCATTTAATTTGTATAAATAATTAAAAAATACCATGCCTCATTTGCATATGAAAATAGCCTGATACCACCGCGCGTCACTATCAGTAAAATAAATATTAATAAATGATTATATCTGTATAGCGGGAACTCATAATTTTTAGAACTGGTGAAATAGTGACACAACCATACACTTACTTAATTCATATAAAGAACATTTCGTGCCTACTAAGTGGGCATGTATCTTTAAGAAGACGCATTTGATGCGCCATATTTCAGCAAAATCCGTTACATAATAAGGACAAAATAAACTGACAATACGTACTTTGAATCGGAGGGCTTCTGGATGTTTCAATACTTGATGTTGTTGTTGTAACCACGTGATCATATACCTTACACGGTGTGATTATTTTATTGGGGGTCGTATTACACTACTCTCTGTTGAAGATTCCGTGATTACCGCCGTATCAATCGCCGAACCTCTCTAAACCGGACACGCAGGCAGTCTGTGTATCCATTATTTCATGGGTTTTATTGGTGTATATTTGTGATGATAATGTCTGTTCAAGTTCGTAAAGCACAGCCGCATACTGTGGCAGAGCATATGTCTGATCTACAGCGGAACATCTCTAAACCGGACACTCTGGGACCTGCCAGGGTGTCCGGTTTAGAGAGGTTCCACTGTATGTACATTATTTATTCCTATACATAACCTAAACCTCATCATCTACCACACATTTTGCTATTCTCTGCCACATCATTTTTTTCGTATGGCTGCTATGGGACATATTTTCCCATAACATGCACCCATTTGTGGATATTCACTAATTGAAATATAGGGTTTATTATTGTTAATAAAGATAAATTCAATCTCCTTTGACCACCCTCGTGACGGTGGCCTAACTAGTCAGCGGCTGGATTTGAAACCGCATCACATGACAAACATATTCCGACTTACAAAATAATCCCCATACATTGCTTGAAAATGATGTAAATGATTAGTACAAAAATGGACGTACTATCTACATTATATGCTCATCGGAATGGCAATACGCCTGGTTTTATCAAATCATGATTGAAAATGCGCATTGCAGGGTGGCAGGTCATATATTAGCTACACTAATTCGCCTCCGATATGTTATATTCGAGAGGTATGGAGCGGGGTAGCAACTTTGTTTCTAGTCATATACCTGTTTTTATTTATTTGTGACTGGAAAAATGGGACATATTGTAACGAAGTTGGTTGATCAATGCCATCATGTCCATTTTGCTACAACTATCTTTGCTGCACATTGCAGGCCGTGTTTCCGCTTTCTATCATGTCTATAACTCGGCAGTATTTATGGTTTTATGTAAAAGCGTGCGGAGCTGGTCTGATAAGGTTAGCCACTTCAAAATAATGTTACTATATAATTTAACCGATTGCCATCCAATAAGGCCAGTCTCTCCTACTTTCACTATTCGTATGGATCCTGTGGGACCCACTTGTACATGACATGCAACCAGTCTGTACTGGTTCTGCAGGAACTCAACAATAGGTTCACTTATTCCTAAGAAAGAAAAATCCAACCTTGTCATATCCTCCAATATTGTTTACATTTGTTGGCCACGGAAACTCGGTTTACATCACGTGACCAACAGGTTCAGTGTTTTCTTTTAAATGCTACAAATTTGCTGACAACTGGTGTTAAAAGCACCCCAAAATGTTCCTCAAGTGAAACTGGGTAGTAATGGATCAAGATTTGCAAGCAAACGGTGTCTCTGACCTCAAAACACCCGCACTATTTTTTTATACCGGACTATTTTTGCATTTTCGCACCATTTGGTATCCTCTAACCATAATATGAGTAGCATATTTCACCAAAATTGCAAAGTATACTTATCTTGCTAAGTACACTTTGAGGGAGAAATGTTCAATTTAAGGATACTTTTATTATTTTTTATTATATTGAATTTATTACATCATCACAGCCATATTGTCACTCCATCGCCATACGTCACATATCTAGCGACGTCATTCAAAGCAAAATGGCGACGTCCACTCTAAGTAGATTCGGTATTGTATCTAATTCAATCTCAGATTTATTTAAGATCAGCTTCAATACAGGCTGGCTTTGGACTCCACAGTTGTAATATTAAGCATTAACATCATAATAGACATATCCTTGTCGTTGGTTACTTCGCATACACTGTAAAAATGGACACAATTCACCTGAATCGACAGCGATTTGGATTTTAAAATCAGCCGCCATCTTGAATGGGTGCGGTATAAATCATGATTCAAACTACGCCGTCATTACAGGGTGGCGTTCCGCCACGTGGAGTTCTACGAGCACCTGGGCACGCACATGGACGCCCCCAACCACTTCGGCAACGGGCGCCAGGCCATGCACGAGATCCCGCCAGACCGCCTCGTCGGGCCCGGCGTCGTCATCGACGTCAGGGCCAAGGTAAATTTACTTGCATCTTTTTTTATGATTCAGCTTTTTTCAGTTTCTGGAACGTTTATGTATTTGGGAGCTTTATTGGAGTTTGCAGACTTCGTTCCCACGATATAACAATTCATTCCCTCGAATTGAAAATTCGTTCCCACGAAATAACAATTTGTTCCCTCAATTTAACAATTCGTTCCCTCGAATTAACCATTAACAATTCGTTCCCACGAATTGTTAATTCGAGGGAATGAATTGTTATTTCGTGGGAACGAATTGATAACTTGAGGGAACGAATTGTTAATTCGTGGGAACTAATTGTCATTTCGTGGGAACGAATTTATATTTCGTGCGAACGAATTTTAATTTCGTGGGAACGAATTGATAAACAAAAAATCTACGTCCCCTGTGGGGCTCCGTAGTATGGTCATGAAACGTGAACAGTCATCGTTCTACAAGTTGTAATGTTCAAGCAAATAAAACACAACTCAATAATTATGTTTTATTTTATTCACTCGTACTGATATCGTACTGTATGATGGAGGTATATGCGAGTGCCCCTTCATAGAACGCATGCACATGTGTACCTGTAAATACAGTTGTGTTGTATTGTATTTCAACAACGTTTCTTACTGCAATATCCTTGTTTGAATAACCGAGTCAGTCTACTATACATTAAAAATTCAATATGTGAAATAAAACGTACTTATTGTTTGCCAGCCAACTCGTGAAGCTCCGCCCCTAAACGTGATTTCGAATCGCTATACTAGCATGTGATTGGCGGTATGACACGAAGTCAGCGCGTGTGTGGGCGGTAATATGTAGTGCGCCTTACACATTGTCAATGGCGACTGTTACGTATAGTTTGTTTTTCTGTTTTAGTAAAAGTTTTCGCAGATAAGCTCCATATATGAATAGTTTGTATTGCTGATCTATGAGATGTTATTCACAGAAACATGTTTCAGGCCAAGGCCAACCCGAACTACGCCGTGAGCGTGGCCGACCTCCGTGAGTGGGAGGAGGAGCACGGCCGGATCCCGCCGCGGGCCATCGTCATGATGAACTCCGGCTGGGCGGGCAAATACCCCAACTCGAAACTCGTGTTCGGCACGGATACCCTCGAGGACCTCCAGTCGTTCAACTTCCCGGGCTTCAGCCCCGAGGCGTGTACGATGTTGCTGGCGGAGCGGGAGGTGGGGGTGGTGGGGGTGGACACGCCGTCCACTGACCCAGGACAGCCACCAGTATACCCGTGTCACATGTACCTGCAGCCCAACCAGGTTCCACTGCTGGAGTATGTGGCTAATCTGGACGCCATCCCACAGAACGGTACCACCGTCTTCCTGGGCGCCATCAAGACGAGGAATGGTACAGGTGGCGCCACCAGGATACTCGCCGTCGTCGAAGACGACCGCGAAATGACGAGTACGGGCGGGGGCGCCACGGTCCGCGTCTCACTGCTCCTCGTTGTTATGTCGCTGTTCTCTATAGCTGTGTAACATTATGTCGCTGTTTTCAACAGCTGTGTAACGTTATGTCGCTGTTCTCAAAAGTTGTGTAACGATATGTCGCTGTTCTCTACAGCTGTGTAACGATATGTCGCTGTTCGCTATAGCTATGTAACGTTATGTCGCTGTTTTCTATGGCTATGTAACGTTATGTTCACTGTTCTCAATAGCTGTGTAACGATATGTCGCTGTTCTCTACAGCTGTGTAACGTTATGTCACTGTTCGCTATAGCTATGTAACGTTATGTCGATGTTCTCTATGGCTGTGTAACGTTATGTCACTGTTCGCTATAACTGTGTAACGTCATTTATCCCGTCAACTATGTCGCTACTAGACGTGAAAAGCAGGTACGTGTATTTTTTCTCGTTCACGTCTAGTAGATACGTCATTATGTATGACGTTACGTCATTATGTCAATGACGTAACACGATAATCTTGTCGCTTCAGAAGACAAACTTATGAGGCCACAAATGCATTTTTAGAGACATTTGAACAACTTTGATGTGGTTAACGGGATAAATAGAATATTATTATAGTGTCATGAACGTGAATAAATATCTGACTCGGCTCGAAATCAGGATGTGCTCGGCAAGCCTCGCCCATCCTGATTTCTCAGCCTCGACAGATATTTATTCACGTTCATGACACTATACTAATATTCTCTATGTCGCTGTTCTCAATAACTGTGTAACGTTATGTCGCTGTTCTATATGGCTGTGTAACGTTATGTCACTGTTCGCTATAGCTATGTAACGTTATGTTACTGTACTCGTTATGTCGCTGTTCTCTAGGGATATACACTGTTATGTCGCTGCTGTCTATAGCTGTGTAACGTTATGTCACTGTACTCGTTATATGATGTTCTCTATAGCTATGTAACGTTATGTCGCTGTTATATATACATAATCAGTAACGTTATGTCGCTGTGTAACGTTATGTCACTGTTCTGTATATAGCGAACACAAGTCTAACATTGCAGTGGACGCATGATTAGTACGTCACGTGTCTTTATTGTTCTATATTTAGCGTTACTAACTGTGAAGTCGTGACGTGACCTAGAGTAACATTATAGGAATGAATGGCCTTTTTGTGGAATTTATCGGGGTATAAACTTGGAATAGTCGCGGGAATACTGGACGAAGGCCGGAAGGCCTTGTCCAATATTCCCGCGACTCTTCCAGATGGCCTTTTTGTGGAATTTATCGGGGTATAAACTTGGAAAAGTCGCGGGAATACTGAACGAAGGCCGGAAGGCCTTGTCCAATATTCCCGCGACTCTTCCAAGTTTATATCCCCGATAAATTCCACAAAAAGGCCATTCATTCCTTATAATTCCAGCATTTGAAATAAATTCATCAAGAAAATGTGTTTATTTTCCGTTTTCTTAAGAATTATTTTAACTGCGCCTGACGGTTACGGAAAGTAGTTCAGCATGGAGTTTACTGGGATATAAATTCTGGACAGAGACTTGCTATTGACCAATCAAATGTTAGGGAATTGTGTAAATATTTTGTGCTGGAATTATTGTTACATGTATCTCTAATGATCACCATAAGGTGATCAAGCGCTTAGGTTAAATAGGTTAATATATATATATATATATAGGTTAATCTATGTAACCTATATATATATATATATATATATATATATATATTAACACCTTCCATAACTAATTGAGACACGCCATGGGATTGTGTACCTAACAATATGTGCGATTTGTCATGAAATACATTTTCTGTAAACCACTTCGAAAGATGACGAAAATTATTGACGGGCAACGTCGCTGTTCCATGAATTGCCATAAAATGAGGCAAAGCAAGACGATTCTTAATGTTAATACCATACATGTACATTGTATCATTGTATTTGGTTATACTGCATGTATTACATTATCACAGCCATTCACAGAATAAATTCAGTATAATAATTCTGCATACTTTTAGTCATCAAATATATGCAGTCGTATGAAATAAATGCATTTCGGGAAAAATAAATGATTACTCCCTCAAAGTATACTTAGCTATATTTATCCCGTCAACACAGTGCGCATGTGCCGTGAAACACGGTGCCGTGAAACATTTTTGATATCCAGTCAATACAATTTTTGCATTTTACAGCCATTTGTAGGTGTTGACGGGATAAATAGAATAGTAGGTTAGTGCCGTGAATGGGAAAACATATCTGGCGCGGCACGGAAACGGGATGTGCTCGGCAGAGCCTCGCCCATCCCGTTTCCTGAGCCTTGCCAGGTATGTTTTCCCATTCACGGCACTAACCTACTATTCTCTATAAGTATACTTAGCAATTTTGGTGAACTAGGCTACTGGTCAGACTTTGTGGTCTCTCTTGTTGAACCAGGGATAAGACGCTCATTACAAGCGATGTAAGATCGTATTTTTCAGCCTCCGCCGAATTATCATATTTGATTTTTACATTTTTGAAACTATCTGAAAATGCAATGAAGTAATACAATACATGGGCTGTTGCGTTTACTGTGGTATGAGACACATTTGTTCTGTTAACAGTTTGTGAGGATTCATTCGTACTCCACGCACACCTATTTTTTTCATACCACAGTAAACTCAATGACCTATGGTTTTATTACGTGATTGTATATTGGACATACTTTTATTACCGCTTTATGTGCTGGTGTATTATGTTTGTTTCGTGGTATTAATATCTCCATGACTGTACGTATATTGTAATGTCCAATTTATGTACGGATTCAAATATCATCATAATCATGTTTATACAATATTTTATTAAATGATGTATATGATTTTTTTTTACGACTTTGTGTATAAAATGTATATATAATATTCCCGCCCCACTGATCAACATAATTACGTGTAGATGGGCAGGCAATCATCTCCCGTATCACATCGCCGTTTGTGGCTGATATTGACCGCAGGGGACATGGAGTTTTTTTTATTAATTCGTTCCCACGAAATAACAATCCGTTCACTCAATTTAACAATTCGTTCCCTCGAATAAACAATTTGTTCCCACGATATAACAATTCGTTCCATCGAATTAACAATTCGTTCCCACGAAATGACAATTCGTTCCCTCAATTTAACAATGAGTTCCCTCGAATTAACAATTAGTTCCCACGATATAACAATTCGTTCCCACCAATTAACAATTCGTTCCCGTGGGAACGAACTGTTATTTCGTGGGAACGAATTGTTAGATTGTGGGAACGAATTGTTAATTCGTGGGAACGAATTGATAAATTGAGGGAACGAATTTTTATTTCGTGGGAACGAATTAATAAAAAAAAATAATCTACGTCCCCTGCGGGTGTAGCATCATCTACTGTGGATGTCCGACATAATATGCGACGAGCCATATGATTTTGTACCTAAGAGGTTGTGCGATGTTTTATGAAAAATGTTAATAGATATTTTGATATTTTATACAAATTACTTCGAAAATTGACAACATTTTCAGAGCAAATGCGAAATAGCATTCCGCATTTGCTGTGAACATTTCGTCAACATTCATTTGACGATAACATTCGACCGAAATTATCGTAAATTTTGTAAATACTTCCTCATAAGATATCGCATGTCTGCTTAGGTACAACACACGACTTCTTATGTGTGGCTGTAACTGGAGAAATGGGGGTTACGGCAATTGTGACCTGTGTAGCTGTTAGTGTGTTCCTGCGGATGGAATGATGGCATATACTGTTTGTTACTATTGTTCGAGCCAATACGAGCCAATTCCCACCCTTAAATATAAGCCGAATGTGACAACACATGTACCGTATATATTTCCTATTATGTAACAGGTATGTTTGTGACTAAAAAGACAATAAATAAACAAAAAGATATAAGCCGAATGAATGAATTAGTATGACGAGTTTTATACTAATATGGTTTATTACTCAATGGCGACCAGTACAGATCCTGATCCTGAAAGTATACTTTACTAGCAAAGTATACTTTGAGGGAGAAATCATTAATTTTCCTAAAATGCATTATTTCATATAGCACTAACGACTGTATATATTTGATGATTAAAAGTATGCAGAATTATTATACTGAATTTATTACATTATCACAGCCAAAATGGCTGTGATAATGTAATAAATTCAGTATAATAACAATTAATAAATCTATTCTAAAACTGAAAATTCCCCCTCAAAGTATACTTTGCTAGATAAGTATACTTTGCAATGTTGGTGAAATAGGCTACAGACTACGCGGATGCGCACCTGCTGGTCTGGATCTACACTGGTCGTAAATTCCACAAGCTCCATTTCTCCAGGCACAGCAACATATGCGGAATATGTCGTATATGTCAAAATCAAAATCATCGTCAATTTAAAAATTCCAGTGCGACCGTTGTGAACTGGTTTGATGACGTAATGTCGCGTTCTAGTAACGTCATGACATGACACCAACGTAAGTGTTGGCTTTGCCCGGAATGAGCATTGTCTACAACTATGGTCAAACAGCACACGCTGTACGTTTGAACACGGATGTGAGCGGTGTCGAATAACGACAGTCATGCAACAATATAAAGTGATATAGAAGATCTCAAACGAGTTCCCATTTGATATGAGATTTATGTACCGAGCTCTGGAGGTGCATACACTTGCGGACGAGTTTCATAAATCTCATATCAAATGGAAACGATTTTGAGATTCTGTTTATCGCATGACTTCATCCTCCAAAGAGCAGTCAACGTGGAGATATCCAATACGTTCGAGTGAGCCAACGACGTTGACTATTTTCGCAGCGAGTTATAATCTCCACAGATAAAAATAGTTGTAATTACGGAAGCCCATTAGGGCCACTTCACTTTTGTTATCTTTTCTTGAATTTTCGAGATCTTTTCTTGAATTTTCATGATACTTTCTTGAATTTTCGAGATGTTTTCTTGAATTTTCAAGATGTTTTCTTGAATTTTCAAGTTCTTTTCTTGAATTTTCAAGAGACACTGACGCTTCAAATGACGTTTCAAACGTGATAACGTTCATTGTCTGTTATAAGCATACAGGACAATGACAAAAATTACACTGAAACCCATTTACATTAGACACAATGGGGTCTCCAGGGTGTTTGGTTCAGAGGGGTTCCAATGTAATTAAGCACTCGATGGCCAATTATTGTCATTTTCTGTTATAAGCATACAGAACTATGACAAAAATTGCACTGAAACCCATTTAAAGTGGGATGTCCCCAGGGTTTTCGGTTTAGAGGGGTTCCACTGTAATTAAGCACTCGATGGCCAATTATTGTCATTTTCTGTTATAAGCATACAGGACTATGACAACAATTACACTGAAACCCATTTACATTAGACACAATGGAGTCCACAGGGTGTTCGGTTTAGGGAGGTTCCACTGTACAACGGTGACATAAAGACAACCAGTGTACGCCCTGTGTCATGTTGAACCAGGCATAAGACGCTGATCAGAAACGCGGTAAGATCGTATTTGTCAGCCTCCGCTGAATTATTATACACTGTCAGCCGAAGTATGATTACGGCTGATGCTGCAACGGCGTAATACATTAAAGGTACATGCCCACTCAGTAGGCACACACTGTTCTTTATATCAGAGACATCATCTGAGACATTTTCTGGCAAAATAAACATTAATTCACCGTTACCCCACGTATTGATTGGCATTATTATACATTATTATATAATTATATATTATTATCAGACACGTACATTTCCACACTGCTATCAGAGGGGACGATAACCGTGTTTCCTTAAAATGATAACCGACATTACTATTTATTCTCCGTATTTATCTTTTGATGTGCAATAATCATACTTTATAATCTGTCGAAAATATAATTTGTTCAGGTGACGCATTTAATTAGTGTAAATAATTAAAAAAATATCATGCCTCATTTGCATATGAAAATAGCCTGAAACCACCGCGAGTCACTGTCAGTAAAATAAATATTACTAAACTATTATATCTGTATAGCAGGCACTCGTAAGCTTTAGAACTGGTGGAATAGTGACACAATTATACACTTATTTAATTCCTATAAAAACCATTTTGTGCCTACTTAGTGGGCATGTACCTTTATAAGGATGCAATGCATGATTTACTATACATAATATTAACAAATATCGAGCTAGTATTTTAGTATCAAGTTTATCAAGACAATACAATTAATACATGTATATCCAAAGTAAAGGAGACCGAATTACTGCAACGAATAAAATGGACATGTAAGAAATATGTAACATATATTAATACAACGAATATGTCACAAAAATGTCAATAAAGGCCGCAAATTCATTGAAAAGAAATCTCCACAAGAAAGACAACAGTAAACGTACGATATACAATGAAAACGGAAATACAGTGGAACCTATCTAAACCGGACACCAAGAAAACACGTGTGATCTTATTTTTATGAGTTTCTTGGTCATTTATCTCAGGTGACATTGTCTGTTCGTGATCGTATAGCGCACACCTTTATCTCAGAATGATCAAATGGCTGATTTACAGTGAAACCTCTCTAAGCCGGACACCCTGGGTACCTCCCAGGTGTCCGGTTTAGAGAGGTTCACTGTAGTATGATGTCAGTGCAGGTGACATACCTGAGAAACCAGCATATCTTGCTTAGAAGGCTAAAGGCATATATTCAACATGTAATAGTTATAGTTCATATATTGAATTATAAATAAATTAATTTATTAAAACTTCAATATGTGAACTATAACGTACTTATTGCTTACCAGCCCACTCGCGAAGCTCCGCCCCTAAACGTGATTTCGAATTGCTATACTAGCATGTGATTGGCGGTGTGACACGAAGTGAGCATGTGTGTGGGCGGTAATATGATTTGCGTCTCGTAAACCGATGACAACAAGGCGTAATATCAGTTCTAAATATAGCGGCTGAACATTTAATTATGAATTTAATATTTATTGGCGAAAGTGTCGCAATTTGCGATTAATTGAGACGAAATGCTGTTCTTTCTTTGGTCGAGAAACTAGGTTAAACAATAAATTCAACATATGTTTCATTTTGTTATTATTATCTCTCTCACAAATTCGTACAATTTTCACCCAGGACCATTGAATCCTTTATATATACATACGTATTATATATAGCGATACGTACACGTATATGTATTCATATTTATATTTTTATAATTATGTAAAATATGGTATACTATTTTTACCAAGTTGTAATACCGTGATTTTGGACAAAACACATATTATATAATAATTAGAAGTACAAGTACTTGTATATTTGTATGTCTGTATACCCCTTTAATAATTAAATATTCTATATCGGTGCATGCACATGAATATAAAAGTAACTTTGACAGTGTCGGACCATGTTACTGCATATTTAAATGATGACCACCTAGAAGTATATGTTATATACGTCACAGTGTCATGTGACCAGCCAGGACAAACGGGGCTTGTTGAGATATTATCCCGTGAAGCTCCTGGCCAGCTAATAAACTCATACATCCTGATATGGAGTTGGGGCCCGTTTCACTAAACTTCGTACGACTACAATGTTCATAAGTGAAAATTTAGGATCGTCTGGAAATTTCAATTGATGGATTTACATGTATTGAGCACAGGCTGCATATGCAGCCTGTGCTCAATAAATGTAAATCCAATAATTGTTAATGTGCAATTTACAGACTATCATAATGTTGAACTTACGAACATTTTAGTCGTACCAAGTTTCGTGAAAAGGCCCCTGTTTACTTTGATTCAGACATAACGAATGTTTTCCCCATTGACTACAGCACATCGTATCAACACTGATTATATGTCCCGGATGAACAGGCTGATACTGATCTAGGGAAGTGGCAAACCGGACAGACCATGTTTTGTCAATGTGTCTATAGCTTACAGATGCAGAGTCAGCTTAATAATTATACATATACAAGTACGTATGTCCGTGAACTTTACTAAATATATCATTATTCAGAATACGGTTCTTCATGGGACACGCGTTTCTATGTCATTGTTGACGTTGGCTGATGTGTGGGCAGGGATAGATGACCATAGTCCAGCAACTTCACAGTGAATCGTCGGCGTTCAGGCTACTGTCGGATTGTGGATTAACATTTGTCCAAAGTTTACATGTAAGATATTGGCACAGGCGCCATATTCAAACCGATACTACAAACACGAATATTGCATGGGAAGTTATTAAGACAATCAGTGGCATACAAAAAATGGCTTACCCATGTAACCTGATACTAAACAATTCGTGTTTCTAGTATCGGATTGGATAAAGTGTGGTTAAACAACCAGTAGCAAACATAGTTGCGAACAGTAACTCTTGAAATCTGCTAGAAATCTTGAAATCTAGTAGATTGCAAGAGTTACCGGTCGCAACTATAGCAAACATAACCGCTATCCTGGTTTATCCTACACAACCCGGTATTAAACGGGAATATCAGTGTTTCTAGTATGAGTATGGTTCGATTAAACAGTCAATGACAAACACAGCAGCAGTCCTGGGTTATCCTGTGCTAAAACACGAATATTCATGGCGGGCTGCATAGTGTGTTATTAGACGTCGTGTCATGTCGGGTATCCGTCTAGCCATTCAAACCACGTGTCACGCACTGTCTGTTCCACGGTACCATATATTACCAATATAGACATAAAGTAGAACATAATAATGCTTGTAATAGAAGAAAAACAACCAACTCACGCATGCACAGTACATGAAGACATGATAACAGGGAAGCCGCCTTGGAACTGTCAGTTCACTGGGACGGTTTAACTGCGACAGACCTCCTATCCAACTTACACACCGCCACTTGCCTCACAAGGCAAAAACTAATAAACGACGAAAAAGACAAAGTTTTTCATGCGGTTCTGGGGCCCGTTTCACTAAAGTTGTTCGTAAGTGCTAATTTAGGATCGTCTAAAAATTTCAATTGCTGGATTTAAAATTATGGAGCGTAGGCTGCATATACAGCCTATGCTCAATAAATGTAAATCCAACAATTATTTACAAGAAAATATTGCTAATGTGAAATTTGCACTTACGGTCATTTTAATCGTACGAAGTTTAGTGAAACGGCTCCCAGTATATTAATAGGGAGACAAGCTGTTCTAGTTGGCGTCTCTATTGTAGTTGACACCCGCATTGTACACGACCATTCTGGTTGATGTCCACACTTTATACTAGTCCCGGTTATAACACTGGTGCTGCACTCCGGGCCGACGTAAACTATTTCAAGTTGAAAAAATGCACCGGTTTGAATGAAAGTACTGAAAGTACTGAAAGTACTGAACTATGTTATCTCCACAAAAACAGGTCACTTGCGGTACTAGAGACTGAAAGTTGTATATTTTCTCAATCATCATCCAGAGGCAAATGTACTGTGATGGTGCAAACCCATTCCCATACATACGTTTTCTCTAGAATAACGTACTGTTTGAAACTGTGTACGAAACTGGCGGCTAACTGTTCACTGCTACCTAACTGTGAGAACTAAAGATAATAGCTGCTGTGTTCATACGCACCAAATGTCTTGATTAATATTTTCCAGAATTTAACTGATAAACTGAGCACAACTGTGAAAACAATAGAGAATAGTATATGTAGAGTTTTTGATACAAAGCAAGACAAACCAAAACGCTATAGGATAAGTTGGCACATGCGTAGCACGATCAATGGCTGCCCCATACGTTGGCACAGGCGTAACACGATCAATGGCTGCCCCATAAAAAATTGTGTGACACAATATGCTAGCTCAAGGGAGATAACATGTAAAACTGCACAGGTTTCCTGACAAGATGCCAGTTAGCTATACTGAGAGCTATCGCATACACACATGTACGTCTAGTAAACGGCGCAAGAAATTTGAGCCAGTTACTAGACGAAAACGTGTTTATTCAGAATATTATTAGCTGAATATGATTTCGCCAAGAATCCGGCACCTATTTCTACGTGAAACACTTTCCATCGGTGCGGTGTCAAGGTGCACGATCACGTGGTTACAACAACAACAACGTCGCCCACTCCAAAGTAAGTATTAGTTGATATGTTCCTTAATATGCAACGGATTTTGATTACATATGGCGCAGCAAACGTGTCTTCATGAGATGCATTTGGTGGTCCAGGGAGTTTGGCACAGACTTATGTCGTTTTTGCAAAGAATCGATTTCCGTGTCAGAGACACGGAAATCGATTCTTTGATTTCCGTGTTAGAGACACGGAAATCGATTATTTGCAAAAACGACAGAAGTTTGTGCGAAAATACAGATACCACCAAATGCAGCTTAACAAGACGCGTTTGATGCGCCATATTACATCAAAATCCGTTACGTAATAAGGACACTATTAAAGAATACGTACTTTGAATCGGCACTTGTTGTTGTTGTTATTACCACGTGATCATACACCTTGGGTGTGCATCACCAGTGTATAACACACAATTCTCCGCTTCTTGACAACCACATCATGAGCTTATTCAACCATTCGTTGACTCGTTGATATCCGACGTTTTCCACGACGTCACGGTCTTAAATAACGCTCCCATTCTAGCTAGCCCATTCTAGTGTGTTAGATGTCGGTGACCGCGGATCACGTGGATGTGGACAAGTTGCTGCGCTCCCTGGGGAAATATGGACGCTTCCAGCTTAGTCAGTTCTTCGTGCTACTGATCAGCGTCTGGTCGTGCGGATTCCACTTGCTCGCCGGCGTCTATATCGGTAACATGTAACGTATATATGCAGGCCAGTACGCAGGAATTATTTTAGGAGGGTGCGTTATCGACGGCGCGAAGGGCTAAACATTGTTTTTGCACATCCACGGACAGACCTCGGTAGATTAACCCTTTCACCCCTAAGTAACTGGAATGGATTTTGATTTGTTAATTTTGCAACCAATCTAAATCATCACAAAATGATTTTCAGACCAGTCCATTTATGAACATGGAGTGTTTTTGTTCTCAAAATTATGAAAATTAATTGCAAAAAGTGCAGATCCTGATGAGACGGCTCGTTACGAGCCGGCTCATCTGGATATACACTGTTTGCCAATACCACTATACATGCCTGCGGGTTAAGAGTGAAAGGGTTAAGGGGGTGCGTACGCAGCCGTCGCATCCCCTCTGCGTACGGGCCTGCCATGTGTCTGCGTCTAGTCGTGCGGATTCCACTTGTTCACCGGCGTCTATATCTGAACCATAACGAATTAACCTTGTTAACTTTTTTTCGTTATACTATTGCACAAACAAGCTCGAGATCAGGTATACAAACAGGGTTAGGGAACGGGGGCCCGTTGGACTAAAATGTCTGTAAGTGAAAAATTATGATAGTCTTTAAATTTCACATTAACAATGTTTCCTTGCAAACAATTATTGGATTTACATGTATTGAGCATAGGCTACATATGCAGCCTATGCTCAATACATGTAAATCCATCAATTGAAATTTTCAAACGATCGTAAATTTGCACTTACGAACGGGTCCCTCCATTTGCTGGGGAATTCCTGTCGTTTTACTAGTCCAATTGGTCAATATATTTTAACAACTCGTTAATTACATCTGCCCAGGTGTCTTTGTTACATAAAATGGGCATTAACATTTTAATAACATAGCAAAACAACATGATAAAACTACTCTTGCAATACATAATTATGTAAATGAGCCCGCACTAGACGTTGATGTTATTAAATACATGTACACCGCTAACATTTGTGTTGACTGGTTGTGTCAATTAGGCTGCTCAATAAATGTAAATTCAATAATTGTGTACAAGAAAACATTGTTAATGTGAAATTTACACAGACTATCGTAATTTTGCATGAACATTTTAGTCGTACGAAGTTTAGTGAAACGTCCCCCTGTTTTGAACCGTCATAGCACGATGACTTGTCCTTTACTAGGTTACGGCCCTGATGCCAGGTGTGCCGACGTGACGTCCGACGTCAACGTAACATCCAACAACAACAGTAGCGACTCTACCATCGGCAGGTCCTACGGGAAATGCCACATAACGACGTACACCAACACATCGGGCGGCGACGTTATTGTGCAACAGACGGAGTGTACGGACGGGTACACGTACAGCCTGTATAAAGAGTCGTCCATTGTCACAGAGGTACACCACAGGCTGACGTCACGTTGGTTAGATTAAACGCATATGCTAGAAATTAAATCCTCCAACAATATTTTGTTCATTTGTTTATATATTTGTTCATCTAATACACCTCTGTATTACACTTCTATGTTGTTCTAAGGAACGTTACTGGTGCCCGTTTCACTAAACTTCGTACGACTAAAATGTTCGTACGTGCAAATTTATGATCGTCTTGAAAATTCAATTGATAGATTTACATTTATTGAGCATAGGCTGCATATGCAGCATATGCTCAATAAATGTAAATTCAATATTTTTTTACAAGAAAACATTGTTAACGTGACATTTACAGACTATCATACTTTTGCACTTACGAACATTTTAGTCGTACGAAGTTTCGTGAAACGGGCCCCTGGTTATTTTCCCATTTCGGGAACCAATTTAGTCAACTCTATACCACACACACATGTATTGAAGCAGAAGTACCGTTTCAGTGGGACCTATTCTGCGGTCAGTCGGAGTTCGCCGAGATCGCACAGACGATGTTGATGGTGGGGGAGGGGCTCGGGGCCGTCATCTTCAGTTCCCTCGCCGACCGATACGGCCGCAAACCCGTGCACGTGGGCTGTCACGTGCTGCTGCTCGTGCTGGGCACTGCCAACGCCTTCGTCACCAACTACACGGGGTTTGTCGTGCTGCGGTTCTGTATTGGGGCGACACTCGAGGTAGGTAGCTGGGTACACGGTGTGTTCTTGAAGTTAATTGCTTCAATTGGTAACAACCCCGTAGAATACGAAACTCGTGCAGATATCCACATACAATTCAAATTACGTAAACATATTGCATCGACGACCTGTCCTGGGTGTAGGTCAGGATGCGGATCGGCTGCAGTTAAACCGGGTTCGATTTCAACCGACCGATTAGGTCTATATGTCTCTGTTCTGAACATGTTATCTTCTCTGTTATCACATTTTAAAGGAGGAATTGTCACTTTATCAAGCTAGGCTGGTCAGCATAGCAATATTAACATGTATGTATGCGAGTAAGTTAAATGTATATAAATCTAGCTGCGAACTGATCGGATGGAGTTGGGCTAAATGATGGGGGTGTGGTTGGTGGGAGTCTATGTGGGGTGATGTGACCCACTAATTCAATGGAATTGGTCTAAGTGATTGAGTGGGTGGGTGGGGTGAAGTAGTCAGCTGATTGTGTGGAGTTGTGCCGGTTGATGAGCCCCACGGAGGCTGCTTGTCTGGCTAACTGGCAGCCAATCGCCTCCTTTTAAGACTTTTTTTAGCTTTACTACATAGACTCTGGAGCTACCTGGGTAACTGGAGGTTTTCTCCACCAGGAGTAACTTCTTTTAGAGTTATCTCTAATCGCTACCCAGCCATACTATCTTACAATCCGATAAGCTGATGCGTGCTATAGGAGACCTCAACTTATAGGTCACCATACCTGCATATATCTCCTATATTTGGCGCACTCTTTTGGAGCTTGAATAATGCAACATAGATCAAAATCGGCCTGCTTCTGTACTTGGCTATATCCCGGAGATGGAAGGTGTTCGAGCGAATTCCCACCCTTAAATATAAGCCGAATAGCTGCGGACACGCAATTCTACAAATATCCCCGGTACGGTAACAATATACATGTATCACAGAATATCAAAATCAAGCGAGGAAAAGAAAGTAAAGTTCCAAAAAGTGGTCTTATTGCGAGTTGGTCTTATTAACGAGACACGGGAAAAATACCGAATCCTTAGTAAGGCCACCATGACAAATGGGTTTAACGATTTTTGGACCAGTGTAGTTTTGTGAACATCTACATGCAACACACATAGTATAGATCCATGAGACAGCAGAAGTATACATTACATGGTCACTCGAACTAACATCAGTGTAGGCCACAATCTGATTGCACAGGCACGCCGATTGATCTGGGCCTGCACTGGTTTCCGTTTTCGCCACGGTGAGTCACATATTACGTGGAGGCAATTATAATACATGTACATGGTCAACTTACAGGTCTTGTTGTCGCGCCTGCTTTAGCAGAAGGCGCGACTATAGTCGCCGCTTTTTACACGTAAGCATTAGAAACACACTCAAGCCGCCAATTCACATTACCTTGACCCGTTTTACCTTCAGATATTTGCTGAAACACTTAGCCATTTTTGTTATATATATGAGCATTTGGAACACACTCATTCCAGCATTAACATGACCTTGATATTTGTTACCTTCATATTTTTGCGGAAACACTTAGCTATTAATTTGCGTCGAAACGTTTGTACAAGTTTCTTCATCATGATATAACTTTAATATTACTTGGCAGATTGCTTCATTATGTGTGAGCATTTGGAACACTATCATGCCCCCATTAACATGACCTTGGCCTTTTGTACCTTCACATTGTTGCAGAAACACTTAGCCATTTTGTTGCGTCGAAATGTTTGTACAAGTTTCTTCATCATCGTATAACATTAATTTTACTTGATGGATTGCTTTAATATTTGGACAATTGATACATGTACGTATTTGGATCACACTCATGTCATCATTAACATGACCTTGACCTTTTTGACTTTCACATGGTTGTGGAAACACTTAGTAATTTTATTTTATGTCAAAATGTTTCTTCAACATTGACCTTTTATTGTTTTAAGCATGCAATTATCTGATGGTTTTTTAGATGCTTACTTTAGCATCATGTTATGGTCAAATGCCTCGGCAGGCGGGTCACCGCAGCGGTGGCAGAATTCTGGTAAATGGGTTCGGTGTTGTCAATTAGAGACATCAAACACCTCTTAAGTCCCAATTTGCGCAAGCACTATCAGCTGACTAACACCCCACATGCGCCCTTAAAACAACAATTGAAATCACTTTGTTGAATTTAACACTTTTCTTCCGCATGTCAAGAGTACAGTATCAAAACCATTGTAACGGGCCGTGTTCAATTGGCCAAACTGGCCTGGCTAACAATGTCTACCAGACCCCTACCATGTGTCAGGTCCGAGTACAGAACCAAGAACCGTTTATTATCACGGGCCGTGTTCAATTGGCCAAACTGTCCTTGCTACCAGTGTCCGCTTCTAATAATTGAGACTTTATTTATGAAAATTATTGTAAATTTCGTAAACGTATTTAATGAAATTACGCAGATGTCCGAAGGTGCCAAATCTCATGGTGTGTCTCCTATATTTCAGGGACTGGGTCTGGGCGCTGCCATCTTGTACATGGAGATGTTCCCGACGGAGAACCGCGCCACCATCGAGGCGTTCGGAGGCCTTCTGTTCTGGACGACCGGAGTGGTACTCATCACGCCGGTGGCGTACCTGCTCAGACACCACTCGTGGCGCCACCTACAACTCGCTCTCACAGCGCTGTCGCTTCTCTCCCTCGTCGAATGGTGGTACGGTGTACACATAATGTCAGGGGCGGATGCAGGATGTTTCTATAGAGGGGGCGTGGGTTTCAAATGAGACACATATGATCGCAACTTTTATAAAATTCTTATTTCTTATCAAAAGTATATGTTGTTACCACTCAGTTGAACCGTCGACGAGACGGTTCAACTGAGTGGTAACAACATACACTTTGGGTGAAAATAAGGAAATAATCAGATATTTCCACGTAAAACATGGGTTCAAATCTAAACTCGACCAATTTTAGAGGAGGCGTGCGTCGGACACGCCCCCGCCTGGATCCGCACCTGAATGTACACAATGTAACCCGATACTAGAAACAAGAATTTCGTGTTTCGTATTGGGTTACATAAGATAGATTTGATTTATTGGTGTTTAACGGCCTACCAACAGCTAAGTACCGGGCCAACGGGTTCGATCCCGCATTTAACACATAGGATAGAGCTTACACTGACTGCTTCAGCAAGACTATTAACGTGAATGAAACTCGTACTAACATCGACCTAAGTTTCGTGTTTATTGTATAAGGTTTGTACGGAGCCCCGCAGGTGACATGGATTTTTTTCCCACGAAATAACAATTCGTTCCCTCAATTTAACAATTCCTTCCCTCGAATTAACAATTCGTTCCCACAATATACCAATTCGTTCCCTCGAATTAACAATTCGTTCCCATGAAATGACAATTTAACAATTCGTTCCCTCGAATTAACAATTCGTTCCCACGATATAACAATTCGTTCCCACGAATGAACAATTCGTTCCCGTGGGAACGAGTTGTTATTTCGTTAGAACGAATTGTTAAATTGAGGGAATTAATTGCTAATTCGTAAGAACGAATCATAATTCGTGAGAACGAATTGTTATTTCGTGGGAACGAATTAATACAAAAAAGAATTCTACGTCCGCTGCGGCGCTCCGTAGGTTTGCGTAGGGTAAACAAGAAAGCCTTTGTGTAATAACATCGAGTATTGAAATCATAATTCACTACAGAACTGTCTGTTCCACGTTTTTCTGACGACGAACTTTTGGCTATTACACACATTCAATCTAAAAAATATTTAAATGCAACTACTTGTTCACCAATAACAAGTCACCCTCCCCAATGTTTTGATGTTGGTAGAAATTCCATCAAATGTTGATTTTATAGCAAAATAACGATTTTCCTATGGGAATTTAACATAGTGGAAAAAGAGGTGGAAGACGTGGGGGAGGAGTCAAACAATCTTGGAAATTGACTCCGAAACCTGGCTAGAGCTTGGAAATGATGTAACTAAGAAAACAAAAGTTAAATTTTGAAAATCGGTCCACAATTTCCAATAAAACAAAACAAATTGGGGAGGGTGACCTTTTTATTATTGATAAAAAGGTACTGACATTTAAATATATTTTGGATTTAATTTGTTTAATGACCAAAAGTTCGTCGGCAACAAAACGTGGAACAGACAGCAGTGTAATACATATTGAAGTGACATACACTTGTATGTCTAGAGGGGGCGTGGATTTCAAATGAGACACATATGATCGTCAACTTTCATAAAATCCTTATTTCTCATCAAAATGTATGTTGTTACCACTCAGTTGAACCGTCTCTACGAGACGGTTCAACTGAGTGGTAACACCATACACTTTGGGTGAAAATAAGGAAATAATCAGACCTTTCCACGTAAAACATGGGTTAAAATCTCAACTCGACCAGTGAGACCGCTGCAGTAAACGTTAACCAGTCAGCACATCTTCACTGTATTAAACTGTACTTGTGCAATATAATCTTATTTAAATAGAATCTAACAATATTGTTCATTCAATATGATAGTTATTAAACTCGTTGAATGTCTTAATCTGAAACGAGGCGCTCTGCCAGTCACGGACACCTAATTCCAGCACACAAATATTTACACAATTCCCTAAGATTTGATTGGCCCGTAGCAAGTCTCTGTCCGAAATTTATATCCCAGTAAACTCCCACGCCGAACTACTTTCTACAGGTGCGCTGTCAGTGCTGTCAATGTGAACAAATGGCTGCCGTCTGTCAAAATAAACACATTTTCTTGATGAATTTATTTCAAATGCTGGAATTATAAGGAATGAATGGCCTTTTTGTGGAATTTATCGTGGATATAAACTTGGAAAAGTCGCGGGAATACTGGACGAGGCCTTCCGGCCTTCGTCCAGTATTCCCGCGACTTTTCCAAGTTTATACCCCGATAAATTCCACATAAAGGCCATTCATTCCTATAATAATAACCTCCTGCGTTAATCTTGCCTATCAACGTTTCTGAACATATGTTACCAATGCAAACTCGCAATCAAGCAATTTGTTTATCTGAGCCTCAGCTCAGCCATTCAAGATGCTTGATAGCAAGCACAATAGTAACGTATTTCGGGGAAAAAAATGGACAAATATTGGCAAGATTAGCACAGGCGGTAGTGTATAACCAACTGCAGGATGATCGACGAGTCCCTGCGGTGGTTGATCGCCAACGGGAAGGTTCGACAGGCCAAGGACATTATCCGACGGGCATGCCGCACCAACGGCCGCAACTTCAACCAGGTCTTGGCGGCCAGCGGCTTCCTCGAGTACGAGATGGCCATGCAGAAGCAGGTAACGGACGAGCGTCGTCAGAGAAGATTTGGTGGGTTCGTGCAAACTCTCTTTAGACATTATATTATTCAAATGCCCTACTAACAACACACAATCAAGCGACACCAAACGTATTGCAATATGCAAATAGTATTCTGAAATAAGCTTCTTAAATTGACCCAGAAGTCTTTGCCCAGGAGCTAGTTGTTGTCCGAACATACCCGAATGCAGTATGTGGCTTCTGGAAAGCAAACACTTTCCGGGGCTGTGAAGCAACCGAAATCTGTTTTAAAAAATCCTGGTGAAGCCCATGTAACGGGCTGTGGTTTGGAATTCATCCACGTATTGTGTTGGTTCAGTGATAGGCATACATTAGTATGTCATATCATGTGTCACAGAAAGTGATTTTAGAAAGCGAGTGGGCAAGCGTTATAATTCATTGGTTGAAATGCAAGAACAAACATTCTAAGCACGTTCGCAGAGAGTGTGCTTGTAATCAATCTGGTTGATTAGGAGAGGCATATCGCAGCAACGCTGTACTCCTGCGTGTTGCAGGTTGATAATACGTCGGAGGCTACAGACGCCATTGAGGAGAAACTGCTGACAAACGACGGTGACGAGTCCAACAATAAAGAAATCTCAACCTGCTTGAACGACGCCGGCAACAAACATGTGTCCACCGACACGGAAGTCACCGACAAACAATTGTTAGAAAGCTCGGCCGGTGCCGACAATGGCGAAGTTAAAGAACGAGCGGATGCCGGAAAGGCCGCGATAGAAAAGTACACGGCCATCGATATATTCAAGTCGCGGGCCTTACTGCGGGTTTCGATGATCATGTGGGTGGCCTGGTAGGTGAACAATACTGTGTCTGGAAATATGATTGCCAATATAAGTTATATACCAATTGGCGAGGCCTAGTGGATAATCCACCGCCTTGCAACTTGGATGTCGAAGGTTCGAGCAGATATGGCTGGTTGGTGAGTCACAAGCTAGTTCAATAAATGGCACTATGCCAATTACCTTCCGGTCTGGTGTCTGGGATAGACGATAGACATTTGGCATTACTGATGTTCAATACAGCATTACCCTTTCAATCGGTGTGACACTATACTATTGTATTATCTGCATGTACATGTAGTACATGTACATGTAACTTATCGGTTATGTGTTTATATTTTTCAGATGTTAATGTATCCGGCGCACTTTGGGCTAACCATATGCTACCTAATTATTCCTGAAATTCTATAAAAATAGTTCTTGCAATAGTCGATGTCGCTGTTTCTGGGTCACCAATAGCCTGACCTAACATGGCGACATGAGGATATCCACATGTCATTATTCTGGTTGTTTCAGGGTCACCAACAGCCTGACCTACTATGACGTCATGATGATATCCACACGCCATTATCCTGATTGTTTCAGGGTTCACCAACAGTCTGACCTAATATGGCGTCATGATCTCCACACGTCACATTATTCTGGTTGTTTCAGGGTAACCAACAGTATAACATACTGTGGCGTCATGATGATATCCACACGTCATTATCCTGGTTATTTCACAGGGCCAACAGCCTGACCAAATATGGCGACATTATAATATCCACACGCCATTATCCTGGTTGTGTCAAGGTCACCAACAGCCTGATCTACGATGGCGTCATGATGATATCCACACACGTCATTATCCTGGTTATTTCAGAGGGCCGACAACCTGACCAAATATGGCGACATGACAATATCCACTCGTCACTATCCTGTTTGTTTCAGGGTCCACACGTCATTATCCTGGTTATTTCAGAGGTCCAACAGCCTGACAAAATATGGCGACATAATAATATCAAAACGCCATTATCCTGGTTGTTTCAGGGTCACCAACAGCTTGACCTACCATGGCGTCATAATGATATCCACACACGTCATTATCCTGGTTATTTCAGAGGGCCGACAGCCTGACCAAATATGGCGTCATGATGATATCCACACGAAATTATCCTGGTTGTTGCAGGGTCACCAACAGTCTGACCTACTATGGCGTCATGGTGATATCCACACGTCATTATCCTGGTTATTTCAGAGGGCCTGACCAAATATGACGACATAATAATATCCACACGCCATTATCCTGGCTGTTTCAGGGTCACCAAGAGCCTGTCCTACTATGGCGTCATAATGATATTCACACGTCATTATTCTTGTTGTTGCAGGTTCATCAACAGCCTGACCTGCTATGACATCATGATGATATTCACACGCGAGTGTTCTGTTGTTTCAGAGTTACCAACAGCCTGACGTTCTATGGCATCATGATGATATTCACGGGCCATTATTCTGGTTGTTTCATGGTCACCAACAGCCTGACCCACTATGTCACCATGATGACTATACTGTCACCATTACGATCTCTACTCGCCATTATTCTGGATGTTTCAGGGTTACCGACAGCCTAACTTACAATGACATAATGATGATATCCACACGTCATTATCCTGGTTGTTTCAGGGTCACCAACAGTCTGACCTAATATGGCGTCATGATGATATCCACACGTCATTATTCTGGTTGTTTCATGGTCACCAACAGCCTGACCTATCATGTTTATATCCACACACGTCATTATTATGGTTGTTTCAGTGTCACCAACAGCCTGACCTACTATGGCGTCATGATGATATCCACACATGTCATTATTCTGGTTGTTTCAGTGTCACCAACAGCCTGACCTACTATGGCGTCATGTTGATATCTACACGCCATTATCCTGGTTGTTTCAGGGTCACCAACAGCCTGACCTACTATGGCGTCACGATGATCTCCACACGTCATTATTCTGGTTGTTTCAGGGTCATCAATAGCATGGCTTACTATTGCGTGATGATGATATACACACGCCATTAGTGTACTTGTTTCATGGTCACCAACAGCCTGACCTAATATGGCGTTATGATGATATCGACACGCCATTATTCTAGTTGTTTCAGGGTCACCAACAGCCTGACGTACTATGGCGTCATGATGATATCCACACGCCAATAGTTTGGTTGTTTCAGGGGCACCAACAGCCTGACCTAATTTGGCGTCATGATTATATAAACACGCCATTATTCTAGTTGTTTCAGGGTCACCAACGGCCTGACATATTATGGCGTCATGAAGATATCCACACCACGTCATTAGTCTGGTTGTTTCAGGGTTAAAAACAGCCTGACCTACTATGGCGTCATGATGATCTCCACGTGCCATTATCCTGGTTGTTTCAGCGTCACAAACAGCCTGACCTACCATGGCGTCATGGTGATCTCCACACGTCATTTTCCTGGTTGGTTCAGGGTCACCAACAGCCTAACGTACTATGGCGTCATGATGATATCCACGCGCCAATAGTGTGGTTGTTTCAGGGGCACCAACAGCCTGACATAATTTGGCGTCATGATGATATCAACACGCCATTATTCTAGTTGTTTCAGGGTCACCAACAGCCTGACCTACTATGGCGTCTTGATGATATCCACACCACGTCATTAGTCTGGTTGTTTCAGGGTCAACAACATCCTGACCTACTATGGCGTCATGATGATATCCACACGCCATTATCCTGACTGTTTCAGGGTCACCAACAGCCTGACCTACTATGGCGTCATGATGTTCTCCACGCGCCATTATCCTGGTTGTTTCAGGGTCACAAACAGCCTGACCTACTATAGCATCAGGATGATCTCCACACGTCATTATCCTGGATGGGTCAGGGTCACCAACAGACTCACATACTATGATATGTGATCATGATGATATCCACACGTCATTATCCTGGTTGTTTCAGGGTTACCAACAGCCTGACCTTCTATGGCATCAATATGATATTCACGCTCCATTATTATGGTTGTTTCAGGGTCACCAACAGCCTGACCCACTATTTCACCATGATGATATACAATTGTATTGGTTGTTTCAGGTTACCAACAACCTGAACTATTATAACTATACTATCACCATTACGATCTCTACTAGACATTATTCTGGTTGTTTCAGAGTTACCGACAGCCTGACCTACTATGACATCATGATGATATCCACACGCCATTATCCTGGTTGTTTCAGGTTCACCAACAACCTGACCTAATATGGCGTCATGATGATATCAACACACGTCATTATCCTGGTTGTTTCAGGTTCACCAACAGCCTGAGCTAATATGGCGTCATGATGATATCCAAACGTCATTATCCTGGTTATTTCAGCATCACCAACAGTCTGACCTACTTTGGCGTCATGATGATCTCCACACGTCACATTATTCTGGTTGTTTCAGGGTCACCAACAGCATGGCTTACTATGGCGTAATGATGATATACACACACCATTATTGTGCTTGTTGAAGTGTCACCAACAGCCTGATCTAATATGGCGTAATAATGATTTCCACACGCCATTATTCTAGTGTAGTAGTATATGGGGTCAAAATTATACCACCTCCCTCTGAGAGCCCCCACGCTACACGCGGTGCCTCCCATCAGGAGGTGGTATCATTTTTTATCCTGATATACTACTTGGAGATGGTGATGCGAGATGTCACCACCTCTGACAACATGTTAAGAATAATTTTGCGCGGTTGACGACAGGTAGAGATATGTCATCGTACCGGTATTTACGAGCATTGCAAGCATCACCGGGCATGGATGCGAAGAGGATCCGTTTCGCCTCGCCCATGTCGGCATTGCGGGGTAGGGACCAGATGTGTAGTTTTTCCTTTTGATAAACTCCACACGCGTCACTAATCCCAAGTAGACGACAATGTTCCAATTACACGGGTTATGAACATGTGTGTATTTATAGCCGAGTGTATTTCGCCTTATCGAGGTTACGTGTATACAATATAGTTTACCAATGTATGTATGATATCTTCCGGGTTATGGAAGGTAATATCCGCCATAATTCTATTAGGCTTGATGCTTGCTTGCTGATGACATTCTAAGTTCTATCCTTCTTATTAAAATTCTAGGTGGCTTGATGCTTGCTGACTGGTGCCATTACAACTTACTTTCATGTTATTGTATTCGTCATTCGTGTTTGTGACATTTGAAATCTTCTTGGTTGTAGTCTAAATTGCATGTGCATTTGGCTTGATGCTTTATTCATTCGCACTGTTTCAAGCGTTTGTGTTGATTACATTCTAAGTGACATCCGGAGTTCCATTATTGATTATTGTATCGCTGTTTTGCCATGCGTTTTGTTACCTCGATAAGCCACGCCCTTTGACAACAACAATTGCAACAATAATTTGGGAACAACCATTATGACGCCAGGTGCGCTGCTAAAACTTAAAATAGTTCTCCCTAAAATTATTTAGTATGCTGGTACCCGTCCTACAATGCGTTGCTCTCTAAAGTGGTTCCATGTCCCTAACGGTGTTGATGTAGATTGATGCCGCGTTTTCTGACACGAAATAGTTTTACTGTATAATTTAACCGAATCCCAGCCAGTCTTTCCTACTTTCGCTATTCGTATGGATGTTGTTGGACCAACCTCGTCATGTCCCCCAATATTGTTTACATTATTTGGCCACGGAAACTCTGTTTACATCACGTGACAAACAGGCTCAGTGTTTTCTTTTAAATGCTTCAAATATGCTGAAAACTGGTGTTAAAAACACCCCTTTTCTAACCTTAAACCTAGAGTGTACATGCCAGGTTATAATATAGGGAGACATGTTTTTCTTTATACGTTCAATCTGACATTTTTCTGGCAAAATGATTACCATTACCAGACGTACTAACTGACATTATTATACTTTTTATATCAAACGCGAAATGCCAGTTTGATATCAGGGGCGATAAACCGTTGTTCCCTAAAATGATAACGGAAGCAACTATTTATTCCATTTATTTATTATTTGATGTGCAATATCATACTTTATGATATTTCGATAAAAATATTTATTCAGCATTTAGTTGATATAAATAATTAAAAAATACTGCAGCACTTGCATATGGAACTAGCTTGATACCACCGCGAGTCTCTATGAGTACATTAAATATTACTAAATAAGTATATCTGAGTAGCTGGCACTCGTAATTTTTAAAAGTGGTGGACTAGTTGCAATTATACACTTATTTAAGTTCCATAAAGAAAAGTTTGTACCTACTAGATTGGACCCCAGCTTCAACAATAATTAAATTTATATTTTAATTAGTCAAGATCCAGAGCAGAATGGGTGCAGGTTATTGGAAATTAGGTCCCACAACATCCATAAGAAAAATGAAAGTAGCAGAGAATAGCAAAATGTGTGGTAACAGGTTAGTTTTTTAGGGAAAATCAATGGTGGTGGCCCACCTTAGTCTGATCCCGGACGGTTATTGGTTTGCATCGGTAACGGGCCAGTTTGACAGCCAACCTGTGTAAGTTACCATATGTGTAACTTACTATAAAAATGTGATTGTTTTCAATTACGTACATATGTAATTTAATTATGAGGATACATGTATGTATAAAACACATTAGTAAGTCAAACACCATACATACATACATACATATGCAATTTAGTTAATATAGGTTAGAGAATAACAAATGGTGCGAAATCGTCAAGACGGTAAAAGTAGTCCGGTATGAATAAAATCGTGCGGGTGTTTTGAGGTCACTGACACAGTTTGCTTGCAAATCTTGATCCATTACTACCCAGTTTAACTTGAGGAACATGATGGTCATGTGATGTAAACAGAGTTTCCGTGGCCAAACAAACAAATGTAAACAATATTGGGGGACATGACGAGGTTGGATTTTTCTGTCTTAGGAGTAAGGGAAGTTATTGTTTAATTCATGCAGAACCAGTACTGACCGGCTGCAGGTCATGTACAAGTAGGTCCCACAACATCCATCCGAATAGTGAAAGTAGGAGAGACTGACCTTATTGGATGGGATTCGGTTAAAATGTATAGTAAAACTATTTGGTGTCTTCTAACCTATACTGTGATCATTTGTAGGTGAAATCTTACATCAACACCGGCATTGGAGGTGTGCCTCAAACAGCCAATCACATCTCGTACTATTATTTATTAGTCGGAGGATTCCTAACATTGACAGCAGTGCCATCTGGCGTCATAATGAGGCACTAGTAACCAATATATTGATTGCTTCATTCTGCTTGTGGCTCGATGTTTTCTGCTTGTGGGTTTCCGCTTTCGGACTGTGGCCTGATGCTTATTCCTGCGGCTTTGTCCTTACTGCTTTCGGCTTATTCAACGTGCTAAGTGCTTGTTCTTATTTTCTATTGCAAATGCTAAGTGCAATAAAACAGGGACACGAATAAGGACATATCAATAATTGTAATGTAAATAAGACGAATGAACAAAGCAATCAGCAGAATGGACATGTAAGAAAGACAAATACAATTACGACAAGCAGATTTCAAATGTAATACATACAAATGACGAATGAAATAACATGAATATAAGTTGTAATGTCATCAGCACGCAAGCAACAAGTCACATAGAATTATGGCGGATATTACCTTCCATACCGGGTTGGTTCGTTTTAATTTTATTAAACTCGGCGCTATGCACCTGAGTATCTTTAGCGGTTAACGATATGTATGGTGGTAAGTGGGTGACGTAACCACGGTGGTGTATTTGTAACGGGGAAACTTACCCAAAAGTTTTATGCTTCGTAAGGTGGTGCCGACGGAACAGCTGGACTGTATGGTGGCGGGATCTCCCCCGTCGTCAGACACGCGAACAAGCATATCACGTTCCGAGGCGGTCGTGGAGATTATTTCTCTCGTCGGCCCTCCCCTCCATGACGAGTTTGTTTACGTCTTCGTCTGCAAGAATTTGTGGTCGGGCCTTGGACCGGATCGCGCTCTTTAACTCCTGGTACCTGGCCATCTCTTCGACGACCAGTTTTAACTCACTATCTGATATATCGTTGTCGGCTATCGCTTTCGACACGATAACGTCGATACTGTTTTGCTTTGACCTCGCGAGAACTGCTATTCGGTCGTGCTTTCGACTCCTGGCCTCGAGCTTGCGGGCCACAAGACTGCTCGTCATACAAAGTAGACCTGTCCCTGCCGCGACCGCACTCAATGCCACCGCGATCGGAGCGGCGACGATTGTTGACAATAAAGACACACTCTCCATACCGCTCACAATGGAAGTTGAGGCTAGCGCGGTGTTCAACCCCTCGACGACATTGACTGCCCGCCTATATTATTTCGCATGACCCATCCGCGTCTCTCCCTCATGCTGGAGAATCTGTTGTATCTCGAAGATCATGGTCATCCTAAAAGAGGCCGGGTCACCCGTCCCGGACGGCAGCTGAGGATATACATTCGTCATACATCAAGTTCTATTAACAGTGTCACTACAGTAGCTGAACTGGATTGGTCAGCAACTTTTGTTACACAGTTAATAACACTACCGGCGGAAACTTTAATTGGAGTGTCATCATCGAATATCGTAAACCCTGACCTCTGCCCCGCGTGTTTGGTGACGCCAGACGACTTCTGCTCTACACCGTTCAGGACGAGATTCACTCGGACTTCGGCCAACGCCGGGGTGACCCTAACCCGGCTGCCGGGATCGGCGGTCAAGGTTGCGAGTCCGGTGGCTTTCGAGATTGCGAGGCTGGCTCGACCATCAAGCTCCCATGCAACAAAAGCTTGGAGCTCTCTCAAACTCCAAAGACCGGGGGCCGTTCTTCATGTAGGCGAACCCTTCGTTCACCCCCACGTTTCACCAGCCGACATTGAAGGTGACTGATCTGAGGCCGGCCCGGCGTTCCCCGCAAGAGTTGTCGATCGGCTTCTGAAGCGTGCAAGCTTCCCTTTGAACATTGGTGTCGGCCGGCAGATACTTCTTCCTAACCCCCTACCTGATGGCATTGCCTCTCCTATGCATCTCGGTCACGAACTTCTCGACCAGCGTGTCGGGGTCTCGTTCACAGATGTGGGTAATCCCCTCATGCATCGTATCCCCCAACGACACCGATATAGGGACGTACTCGACCTCGAAGGTCAGGTCTTTGGTGGGTCGCGTGGTTTTCGACTTGTCGAGATACGCCTCGAAATCGTAGACTATCTGGCGAGGGTACAGAGTCGTCTCCTCCTCGGGCGGTGGTGGATCGCGGGGATTCTCCTCATTCAACCACTCGCACTCCCACATCACCACCAACTCGTAACCCGCCTCCCTTATCTTGTCGTCTTGAATGTTCGTCCTCCTGTACAGCGATGACGCGTTACCTCTCCTGAAATGCCTCGGACATCCATGCCAGTAGCATCCGTGAAACTGAAACACGGTCTTGGTCTCGTGACAGTAACCGTCGACCGGATCGCCGGCCACCCACATCTCGCCCCCGTGACCGCATCTCGCGTGATGTATATGCTTTCCCACCCTCTTCTCCTCTCTACTCAACCATTGAATCGACATCGCACTCGCTGACCCCTTGGGGTAGAACGCCTTCTCGTATGCCGACTGCGGTCTCTCTATCCTCTTACCGGGACATATCACCTTCAAGTTGGTCTTCCCACCCATGCAGGTGATCGCGTGCCTGTGATTGTGACACGACTTTGTGAACCGTTGTTGACATCCGGTGCACCCGTACTCGTTCGTCATCTTGCGGAGGTTCTTGATGAGGAACGAGTGATCCACAAACCTTCCTATCGCCATGGTCTTCTCCCCAACCGCGTCGTAGTTGGCGGGAGACTTCATGAGGTACCAAACTCCGTCGTCTGTGGGCTCATAGACACGAATGCCCAGCTTGAAGTGCTCTTCGACCTTCTTAAAATCGTCCAGAGGGATTCCCTTACTACCCGGTCCGTTATCGTGACCGAGGTATTCGCGAGCCAGAGCTCGTGCCTTCATACAACAGCGGTCGGGTCTCTATCCACGGTGGATGGCTATGCACCTAAACAGACACAAATAGTCATCGTACGTGTCGACGGAATACATTCCCTTCTTCTGTCTTAACCAATCGGGGAGTTTCCCCGCTCCCATGATAAGTTGTTGCGCATCGATGACCATCTTCACCTCGACCGATAGCCAACGAACGAAGGTCCATTTTGTGTTTGGCCTATCGACTTTGTTGATCTCCATTCGACCTCTCTCTCTATCGGCTATCCAACTCTCTGCTTTGGCGATCTCGTTTATCCACGGACTACCCGGTGAGTTTTTGTGAAATATCATCGTATCGTCGGTCTCGATGTTCCTAATACGATACGAGCACGAATACCTCAGATAAAATGCCGTGATCATCTCTGGACGAATTTCATCCATTATGCGATTAGCGATCTCCCCATCTACCTCTCTCTCGAAGGTCCAGACGATCTTCCTCATACCCTTCTTGACAGTTTCCATAACTTCGGCTTCTTCGGTGATAATCCTGGGACCCTCCTCCACCAAAGCTCTAGTGATATTTCCGCTCCTCCTAGGAGGTCTCCCCATCAGAATTTGATAAATCCTGTTGTATTCGACCTTGTGGAGTGCTTTTGTGCGAGCGCTGTGATCATCTTTAACCCTCTGCGCGTAAGCAGTGGCACGCAGACTAGCCGTCGTCTCGTTCTCCAATTTCTCGGATTGTTTTTCGGGGTCGGCCGGTAGTCGTAGGCATTGTGATGTAGGCATGTAGTTATTGTAGGCATTATGATGAGTATAACCAATGGATGTCTTAGCTCTAACAGGTTGCAAAAGGTGGTGACTTGCTATGTATGACAGGCCACTGGTATAACCTATGGATGACTTATCTCTAACACGACGCCATAGGTGGTAACTTGCTATGTATGACAGGCTTTGCTATGTATGGCAGATTGCTGTATATACTGAGTATAACATAGGGGAGACTTATCTCTAACATGTTGTCAGAGGTGGTGACATCTCGCATCACCATCCCGCACGAGTCGTCACTATGACATCATTGATATATATATAAGTTCTCATTCATACCATGCGAACAGTGGAGGAAACCACAAGTAGTATATGAGGGTAAAAAATGATCCCGCCTCCTGATGGGAGGCACCCCGCGTGGCGTGGGGCTCTCAGAGGGAGGTGGTATCATTTTGACCCCCATAGACAACTCTAGTTGTTTCAGGGTCGCCAACAGGCTGACCTACTCTGACGTCAGGATGATATCCACACGCCATTATTCTGGTTGTTTCAGGGTGACCATCAGTCTGACCTACTATGGCGTCATGATGATATCCACACGTCACATTATTCTGGTTGTTTCAGGGTCACCAACAGCCTGACCTACTATGGCGTCATGATGATTTCCACATGCCATTAGGCTGGTTGTTTCACGGTCACCAACAGCCTGACCTACTATGACGTCATGATGATATCCACACGCCATTATTCTGGTTGTTTCAGAGTGAGCAACAGTCTGACCTACTATGGCGTCATGATGATATCCACACGTCACATTATTCTGGTTGTTTCAGGGTCATCAATAGCCTGACCTACTATGGCGTCATGACGATATCCACACGCCAATATATTTTTTTGTTCAGGGTCAGCAATAGTCTGACCTAATATGGCGTCTTGATGATATCTACACCACGTCATTAGCTTGGTTGTTTCAGGGTCACCAACAGCCTGGCCTACTATGGCGTCATGATGATATCCAGACGTCATTATCCTGGTGTTTCATGGTCACCAACAGCCTAATATACTATGACGTCATGATGATATCCACATGTCATTATTCTGGTTGTTTCATGGTCACCAACAGCCTGATCTACTATGGCTTCATGATGATATCCACACGCCAATATTTTGTTTGTTTCAGGGTCACCAATAGTCTGATCTAATATGGCGTCATGATGATATCCACACCACGTCAATAATCTGGTTGTTTTATGTTCACCAACAGCCTGACCTACTATGGCGTCATGATGATCTCCACACGCCATTAGGCTGGTTGTTTTAGGGTCACCAACAGCCTGACCTACTATGGCGTCATGATGATATTCACACGTCATTATTCTGGTTGTTTCAGGGTCACCAACAGCCTGACATATTATGACATCATGATGATATACACTCGTCATTATTGTGGCTGTTTCAGGGTGACCAACAGCCTGATATACTATGCCTTCATGATGATATCCACACGTCATTATTCTGTTTGTTTCAGGGTCACCAACAGCCTGACATACTATGGGATCATGATGATATCCACAAGTTTGGCTGGAAACAGATATCTCAACTTCTTCCTGGGGGCGCTCGTCGAGTATCCCGCGGTACCTCTACAGTTCTTCATGATCAGAAGGTATACTCTGTTCCTCAGTAACGGAATAGGTCTTTAGTTTAGCCCATTATCGTAGTTTTCATTTAACTGTGAATAACATGAACAGTTACATGTCAATCAGATATTTTCATTAGAAAGAATAGTTTTGTTATTTCTCAATGAAAGTATATATTGTGACCACTCATTTGAACCGTATCAACGATACTGGTCAAATGGTGGTCACGATATATACTGCTGAACACATATAAACAACTATTTATTATTTTACAGATATAGATGATATGTGTATCTTCAGCATGAAATTGGAAGTATGTTATACAGTAACCATCGTGCATATGCTATTTCAGGTATACTCTGTGTCTCAGTTAAGTAATAATTAATATTTGGAGTCTTTAGTTCCATATCGAATATCGTCGCTTAAATGTGATGAACATGCATGGCGACATGGCATATGTCTACCGCACATATGTTTTCATGACCGCGTCCTTACCGATTGACAGCCTGAAATTGCATTTACTTTCGTGTATCATTTAAGGTACATGTCCACTCAGTAGGCACATAATGTTCTTTATAGGAATTAAATAAGTGTATAATTGTGCCACCAGTTCAAAACATTACGTGTTCCCGCTATACAGATATAATCATTTAGTAATAGTCATTATACTGATAATGCTCGCGGTGGTATCAGGCTATTTTCATATGCAAATGAGGCACATTATTTGTTAATTATATACATGTATACTAATTAAATGCGTCACCTGAAAACATAAGAATTTCGACATATTATAAAGTATGATCATCGTACATCAAAAAATATATACAGATAATAAATAGTATGTCCGTTAACATTTTAAGGAAACATGGTTATCGCCCCTGATATCCGTGCGGTCTAATATAAAATGTATAATAATGCCAATCAATACGTGGGGTAATGGTGAATGAATGTTTATTTTGCCAGAAAATGTCCCAGCTGATGCATCTGATATAAAGAACAGTGTGTGCCTACTGGGTCGGCATGAACCTTTAAATTATGTTGTATTAACTTTATAATTATTGTGTCCTCTGAATTACGTTCACACTGTGTTTGGTACGGAGCTCCGCAGGGGACATGGACTTTTTCTTATTAATTCTTTCCCTCGAATTAACAATTTGTTCCCACGATATAACAATTCGTTCCTACGAATTAACAATTCGTTCACGTGGGAACGAATTGTTAAATTGAGGGAACGAATTGTTAATTCGTGGGAACGAATTGTTAAATTGTTCAATTGAGGAAACGAGTTGTTATTTCGTGGCAACGAATTAATAAAACAAATATTATACTTCCCCTGCAGGGCTCCGTAGTATTTCACAACTTCGTGCTACATGAACAGAAGTCAACGTTCGTGCTACATGAACAGGAGTCAACTTTTGTGCTATATGAACAGGAGTCAACTTTCGTGCTCTATGAACAGGAGTCAAATTTCGTGCTATATGAACAGGAGTCAACTTTTGTGCTACATGAACAGGAGTAGATATACCGTTGGAAATGCACGAAGCCCTTTTCCAAACAGGCAACACAGTGTCCAGTGTTTTGCGACCGGGATTGTTTACGACATTAATACTAAGGTCGGGCTACCGAATCTAATGTGGGGATGTAGCCAATTATAACACAATTAGTGAAAAATTGTATGGGATAACAATAACACTTCAGCATTCTTGTTAGAGAACAAGCTATGGTCAGTAGCCTATTTCATCAAAATTGCAAAGTATACTTATCTTGCTAAGTACACTTTGAGGGAGAATTTTTCAATTTAAGGGTAAATTTATTAATTTTTCGCATAATCTGAAACATTATATACACGATGGCTACTGTACAATCTGTAGCCTATTTCACCAAAATGGCAAAGTATACTTATCTAGCTAAGTATACATTGAGGGAGTAATCATTTATTTTTCCGGAAATGCATTATTTCATATAGAACTAACGACTGCTTATATTTGAGGACAAAAAGTGTGCAGAATTATTATATTGAATTTATTACATTGTCACAGCCAATTAAATTCGTGTATATACCGTTTCAGATATGGGAGGAAGAACAGCGCCGTTGTGTTCCATGCACTGTGCTGTCTACTGCTGATCACCGCCACTGTTCTGGCTACCACAGCACGTACGTCGTTGTCCATTTATCAGATATTTCAATCAGACAGCAATTTAAAAACACGTATACTATTTAATAAGTGCAAGCAATAAGCGCTTTCCTATAAGAGTATATAATTTATAAATAATCCGTCTAGTTTTAGTCCACAAGAGTATGTTTACATACTCAATTTAAAAATAATTGTTGGAAGAGTGGATCACTTTCAGAGCTTTCTGAAAAAATATTCCTTCTAGACAAAATGAGCCGTTCAGCTGTCCAAAACGGTCTTTAATCCCGTCAACACAGTGCGTATGTGCTGTGAAACACGTTGCCGTGAACAAGTTTTGATATTCTGTCAACACCACATAATCACTGCGTATGAATATGTACGGTGGCTGGGATTATGTTTATTGCATTTTAAAGCTATTTATAGGTGTTGACGGGATGAATAGAATAGTAGGTTAGTGCCGTGAATGGGGAAAAATATCTGGCGCGGCACGGAAACGGGATGTGCTCGGCAGAGCCTCGCCCATCCCGTTTCCTAAGCCTTGTCAGATATTCTTTACCATTCACGGCACTAACCTACTATTCCCTATATATGCGATGAAGAAGACAATTTTTTTATGTGTTTTAGTCAAAATAGATCTACCTATATGTTGTACATGTGCCTTACACTTTATTAAACTACATGTATTTACTTTCAAATACGGTTCATTTCCTATGATATTCTTAGATACGAATACCGTAACGAAACCCATGACGTAATTCCTTATCCGATTTACAGAATATATATCTGTGGAAACAAATCCAGTATTAACCATTTTACACCCAAAGTCAATTTAACAATGTGTTCTTGTAAACAATTATTGGATTTACATTTATTGAACATAGGCTGCACATGCAGCCCATGCTCAATAAATGTAAATGTATCAATTGAAATTTACAGACTATTATAAATATGCAGTTACGAACAGTGTGGTCGTACGAAGTTTAATGAAACGGCCCCCAGATGCGACGTCTCATCAGATTATGCAGTGTTTATCAGTATTGTTCAATTCTAAAACCGTTGAAAATCCACATTTTCTTATTAAATGGAATGGTTAAAAACAGTATGCACAAGTCATAGGCCGTCAGCCAGAAATGGAAACCCTCCCCTCCTTGGGGATGTTTGCAGACATATATTTTCTGAAACTAATTTCAATTATGTGTGTTATGCCGTATATCGGCGCACTGATACCTGCTGGATGAATGTTTGTGACCAATTTGAAGTATACCACCCTGGGACTTTTCGCAATTGTGAAAAAATCGCAATGTTCATTGCAATTTGACTATTTTTTATAAGTTGAAACAACTGATATGGCAGTTTTGTACGTTTTCAGATGTGTTCGTAACTATGAAATGGGGGTTCAATTAAATAATATCTTACAATTCAGATGAATAATGTCGTATGTTTTATTACCCCACCCACTGAATTTCAATGGCAAACCATCTACCTAAATAACTCCATAAACGTATGATACTTTTTGTATTTTCTCTGTAGCAATGGTACCTATTCGTGTTCATTAGGCATGTTAATTGCATATATGCCGATTATCTGATGTCTGCAGTCGATGGTACAATGTTAAAATAAAGTATGTTGTACCATTCCCCACCCACACATTTTAAAATGGGAATTTTACATGTAATGCATTTCACTTAAGGTATGCCCTGTCACTTACATATAAATGGTTTACATACATATGCAACTACTTATGTACTACTAATAGCTATCCGTATACACTGCAGATACAGTGTGTCCGACTGTTCGTCCGTTTGTCCGTCCGCTTCACATTTACTTATTAAAGGTAACAACTACCAAACGAGTCAGATTGTGATAATCTCTCGCAGTGCATACTAATTGTATCAATGATAATGGTACTCAATAGTGTTTTCAAGCTATGTTACTTGCCCATATTCTGCTTACATAATGTATACAGATGATGCAATGGTAAAACAAGTAGTTATAATCATTCCCCATCCACTGAATTTACAATGGCCATTTTACATGCAATACTTTTTCTTATTGCATAGGCTGCCAGATACTTAAAAGGTTCATACTAAAACCTATAATATTAGTTACCCACCCACACACATTTCAGATACATAATATATGAATGTTCGTCTCTCTATATGTCCATTTGATATTTATGCAGCCATGACACTTATCATTATTACTACATGTATGATGTCATAATAATACAATTATGTATTGGAACTGGCATAATACATATCCCGATTCCACATACTGTACAGAGTATTTACTGTGCATTCCACTGTTCTTCCCATAACCCATTCCCAGTCATCAGTGGGAACAGTACTCAAATGCGTAGTTGACACTTGTACTTGTAAAAACATGTATATAATAAAAGTGCATAACTTGCTGATATGTTGACAACCAGAAATGAATAGCAATATCTGCATCTCGGTAAGGCAGAGAAGTACTGAAATTCACTATGTGTCATAAGACAATGTGTGTGTTCCACTGTGTATGGCCGTCATGTATTACCATTGTAAGTGAACACCCGCGCATACAGCATGGTCATTGCCTAATGTATATATATATATATTGCTATATTAGTGCACACTCTCAATAGAGAGACACCTATTACATATGGTAGTTTGAAAGTGCTGCATTGTAAGTTAACGTTTAACCAGGAGTTCTTAATAGTAATATTTGATAACCTGTAAGGCTGATATACCATTCCATTTTCAAATAAACAAAGACATTTAAGGTACGTGATCTTTATAAAAGCATGCATGTGCTCTTTAAATATATCCCCTATATTCATATAGCTGTGTTATGTACGCATGTATGCAATACTGTTTTGAACATTCAGTGTTCTTAATTGTTTCAAATATGTTACTGTCGTGTCAAATTACCAAAACCAAAAATGATGTGGGTATGTAATCAAATATATCAGATTGGCATATACAGGTATAGTATTTGGATAACAGTATCATTACATATTTCAAATATACGAAAACATTGCTGAAATGTAGTCTTTGCATTTCATACTGTGCCAAAATGAATGTGTGACAAATGTGTCTGAAAGTATCAATGACGTCTGAACGGATGTATATGTCCGTCAAGCTCATGTATATAATTATATCACTGATGGCCATAAATGCGTATACATTCAACAATCAATGTAGTCTAGTTTTAAAAGCATACCAATCGGACCGGCATACATATAGCTACAGCATAATACAACAAGAGACCATATTTAAGGGTACTGCTATTCAGATGGAATCTAATACATCAATAGGAGAATATTATTACACAAAGGATATGCCCATTTTTAACTAAATTTCCGAATTCATCAATTTACAATATGCGTTTAAATCCCCCCAAATGATAAATGTATCCCCACAACCTATTATGCAATGTATATGTATAAAACTCATCTAATAATATCACATATTCTTTATCTAGACACGTTAAACTTGGATTTATTATGCAGTTTAACTAATGTATACATGACATTCAAATTATTTACGCGGGCGGTCAGAATCAGGTTTGTGGAAGGTGCTTTATGCATCCTTGTGCCACAGGTTGTGCATTTTTCTGACTCTTTGGTCTCCTCGGGATATATATTTCTCTTATTTGACAAGAGCCAATGTCATTATATTAATTATCATCATGTACCATTTCCAAATTTGTTTCCCGAAAGCAGAATTATATGTACCTGTTTAGCATATGCATACAGTTTGTAGCTACTATACATTTATTTGTGACATAGACCCCTGTGTGGCATTGATTCCACGAAACAGGTCGACATTCAAATTTATTACAGCAACCAGAGACATGTATTCAAGTATATTCTATAATTTAGTACATTTTGGTGTCAGCACAAGACAATATGTGGAACCTCCTCGTGCTAAGGGTGTCATAAACTACTTTAACAAATTACGTCTGTATTAATAGTGTACATATAGATCCGTCAATATCACCTCCTAATTGCAAAAGCGGCCATGTTGATGGTCATCTTGAAACTGACAGTCATTGTGACACTGTACATGATTACATTTCGGGTATATTGGTTTCAATAATGTTTAATTAGAAAAATAAATACAGCACGTGTTGTATTTAATGTAGAACGGAATACACCAGTGACTGCATGAATTATATATCGTTAGCATGTATTGTATTTGTTTTCCAATGTTTGCAACTCACGAACAAGGGTTAATTTAAAATATTGGCACATGTGAAGACATATGTGGGATTCATACTGTTGGAGAAAGCCATGCATATTTGTAATAAGCATACCCATGCTTGGCTAATTTGGAGAAATGTGTTTGTTACCAATCACATTATCTACACAGCCAAATAATAACAATGTTTTCATTATCAACAGTCACAAAAACATTTTGAAACACTTTGAAGCATTTCTGCAATACTGAAAATGATTGAAATCCATCCATATGTGTCTTTGAAAATAAACAGAATAGTGAACTCTATGCATGGAAATGCTATTGTTGTTTAATTACTGAAAACTGCAGCTTCATCGTAAATAGCATTGAACAGCTGGTTAGTCGGCGGCCATTTGGAAAATATAATTATAGCATTGTATAACTGGATATATATATATTATCAGGTTATTCTATTTGGGTATCAAACTGGTACGAATACATTCAATAATGTACATAACATGCTGTTTAAAACAGTCACATAGAGTAAAGTATAGGGAAAAATAAACAATAACATTTAGGCGGCCATTTTGACTGTCCTGACAATTATAGAAGGATATGGCATGACGATCTCCTGTAATTTATATGTATTTGTGCGGGAAAGCAATGTATATGCCTTTCAACTTTATGAATGTATGTAATCGTTCATAACAGCACGCTTTAAATACTGAAAAACAACCTACATTGTATTTCGGCGGCCATTTTGAAAATATCGCCATTTTCTGATTTAATTAAATGTAAACTGTATTCTAAATGATTTTACATTCCAACTGTAACTGAATTATATCAATTTACCCAGTTAATATTGATCAGACTTAAAGTTAACTGTCCTTATTAAAACAATAAAATAACGACTGGCTGCCATCTTGGAAAATGGCCGCCATTTGTTCATCCAGCGGCTTTCTTTTAGCGCAGACGACCAGGATTGATAGACAATAGGCTACTGAATCCGAAAGTCATACCCACCAAATATCGGAGAGGGGACGGGGGGGGGGGGGGGGGGGGGTGGTGGTATACCTTGCTCAAACTCAATCAATTTACGAGATCTAAGGGCGAAATGGATAATCAATACATTCAATGTACTCTCTATGACCCCGCCAGATGGCAGTAATGCGATGCTGATCAGCTCCACAGTGTTTACGTTGTTGGGCAAGATGGCCATCACGGCGTCATTCAGCACCATCTTCCTGTTTACCCCGGAACTCTACCCGACCAACCTGCGGTATGGACAATAGAACACATTGACATTGACGATATTACATCCTACATGTTTTAAGAGCGTGAAATAATACACGAGCGTACGTCAGCGGAGCCCCGCAGGGTACATGAATTGTTTTATTAATTCGTTCCAACGAAATAGAAATTCGTCCCCTCGAATTAACAATTCGTTCCAACGATATAACAATTCGTTCCCTCGAATTAACAATTCGTTCCCATGTTAAATGGAACGAATTGTTAAATTGAGGAAACGAAAAAAGAATTATAAGTTCCCTGCGGGGCTCCGTAGCTTCTGCGTAAACAACGAGTAAGCTTTCGAACAAAAATGAATTTCATAATGTACAATGCCATCATTAAAATGAATAATCCGCATTCGGTATGATCAAAAATAAGATTTACCTGAGATCTCAATGGCGCCGCCATTACTGCAATGTAAACAATAGACCACGTGATCCCATACCCTGGTTTATAAAGTTCTTATCCTTCCCAAATTGTAGCCAATGCTATCTCATCCAGACCAGTAGTCAATGCTATTAGTGTGTCATGTCTATACAGTCCTATATATAGTCATATATAACAGTAGTCAATGCAATTAGTGTGTCATGTCTATACAGTTATATATATATTCATCCATAACAGTAGTCAATGTCATTAGTGTGTCATGTCTATACAGTTATATATATAGTCATGCATAACAGTAGTCAATGCTATTAGTGTGTCATGTCTATACAGGTATATATATATTCATCCATAGCATTAGTCAATGCCATTAGTGAGTCGTGTCTATACAGTTCTATATATATTCATCCATAACAGTAACCAATGCCATTAGTGTGTCATGTCTATACAGTTCTATATATTGTTATCCATAACAGTAGTCAATGTCATTAGTGTGTCATGTCTATACAGTTATATATATAGTCATCCATAACAGTAGTCAATGCTATTAGTGTGTCATGTCTATACAGGTATATATATATTCATCCATAGCATTAGTCAATGCCATTAGTGTGTCGTGTCTATACAGTTCTATATATAGTCATCCATAAAAGTAGTCAATGCTATTAATGTGTCATGTCTATACAGTTCTATATCTATTTATCCATAACAGTAGTCAATGCCATTAGTGTGTCATGTCTATACAGTTTTATATATAGTCATCAATAACAGTAGTCAATGCCGTTAGTGTGTCGTGTCTATACAGTTCTATATATAGTCATCCATAACAGTAGTCAATGCCATTAGTGAAGCATGTCTATACAGTTCCATATATATTCATCCATAACAGTAGCCAATGCATTTAGTGTGTCATGTCTATACAGTTGTATATGTATTCATCCATAACAGTAGTCAATGCCATTAGTGTGTCATGTCTATACAGTTATATATATAGTCATCCATAACAGTAGTCAATGTCATTAGTGTGTCATGTCTATACAGTTATATATATAGTCATACATAACAGTAGTCAATGTCATTAGTGTGTCATGTCTATACAGTTATATATATAGTCATACATAACCGTAGTCAACGCCATCCATTATTGTGTCATGTCTATACAGTTATATATATATTCATCCATAACAGTAGTCAATGCTATTAGTGTTCCATGTCTATACAGTTATAATTATATATAGTCATCAATAACAGTAGTCAATGCCATAAGTGTGTCATGTCTATACAGTTCTATATATAGTCATCCATAACAGTAGTCAATGCCATTAGTCTGGCATGTCTATACAGTTCTACATATATTCATCCATAACAGTAGACAATGCCATTAGTGTGTCATGTCTATGCAGTTCTATATATATTCATACATAACAGTAGCCAATGTCATTAGTGTGTCATGTCTATACAGTTATATATATATATATATATATATATATATTCATCCGTAACAGTAGTCAATGCCATTAGTGTGTCATGTATATACAGTTATATATATATTCATCCATAACAATAGTCAATGCTATTAATGTGTCATGTCTATACAGTTCTATATATAGTCATCCATAACAGTAGCCAATGTCATTAGTGTGTCATGTCTATACTGTTCTATATATAGTCATCCATAACAGTAGCCGATGTCATTAGTGTGTCATGTCTATACTGTTCTATATATATTCATCCATAACAGTAGTCAATGCCATTTGTGTGTCATGTCTATACTGTTCTATATATAGTCATCCATAACAGTAGCCAATGTCATTAGTGTGTCATGTCTATACTGTTCTATATATATTCATCCATAACAGTAGTCAATGCCATTAGTGTGTCATGTCTATGCTGTTCTATATATATTCATCCATAACAGTAGTCAATGCCATTAGTGTGTCATGTCTATACTTTTCTATATATCATCCTCCTAACAGTAGTCAATGCCATTAGTGTGTCATGTCTATACTGTTCTATATATATTCATCCATAACAGTAGTCAATGCCATTAGTGTGTCATGTCTATACTGTTCTATATATATTCATCCATAACAGTAGTCAATGCCATTAGTGTGTCATGTCTATACTGTTCTATATATATTCATAAATAACAGTAGTCAATGCCGTTAGTGTGTCGTGTCCATACAGTTCTATATATAGTCATCCATAACAGTAGTCAATGCCATTAGTGTGTCATGTCTATACTGTTCTATATATATTCATCCATAACAGTAGTCAATGTCATTAGTGTGTCATGTCTATACAGTTCTATATATATTCATCCATAACAGTAGTCAATGCCATTAGTGTGTCATGTCTATACAGTTCTATATATATTCATCCATAACAGTAGTCAATGTCATTAGTGTGTCATGTCTATACTGTTCTATATATATTCATCCATAACAGTAGTCAATGCCGTTAGTGTGTCGTGTCCATACAGTTATATATATATTCATCCATAACAGTAGTCAATGCCATTTGTGTGTCATGTCTATACTGTTCTATATATATTCACCCATAACAGTAGTCAATGACATTAGTGTGTCATGTCTATACTTTTCTATATATATTCATCCATAACAGTAGTCAATGCCATTAGTTTGTCATGTCTATACTGTTCTATATATATTCATCCATAACAGTAGTCAATGCCATTAGTGTGTCATGTCTATACTGTTCTAAATATATTCATCCATAACAGTAGTCAATGCCATTAGTGTGTCATGTCTATACTGTTCTATATATATTCATCCATAACAGTAGTCAATGCCATTAGTGTGTCATGTCTATACAGTTCTATATATAGTCATCCATAACAGTAGCCAATGCCATTAGTGTATCATGTCTATACAGTTCTATATATATTCATCCATAACAGTAGTCGATGCCATTAGTGTGTCATGTCTATACAGATCTATATATATTCACCCATAACAGTAGCCAATGCCATTAGCGTGTCATGTCTATACATTATATATATATTCATCCATAACAGTAGTCAATGTCATTAGTGTGTCATTTCTATACAGTTATATATATATATATATAGTCATCCATAACAGTAGCCAATGTCATTAGTGTGTCATGTGTATACAGTTATATATATATTCATCCATAACAGTAGTCAATGTCATTAGTGTGTCATTTCTATACAGTTATATATATATATAGTCATCAATAACAGTAGTCAATGCCATTAGTGTGTCATGTGTATACAGTTATATATATATTCATCCATAACAGTAGTCAATGTCATTAGTGTGTCATTTCTATACAGTTATATATATATATAGTCATCAATAACAGTAGTCAATGCCATTAGTGTGTCAGTTTTCTATACAGTTATATATATATAGTCATCCTAACAGTAGTCAATGTCATTAGTGTGTCATTTCTATACAGTTATATATATATATAGTCATCAATAACAGTAGTCAATGTCATTAGTGTGTCATTTCTATACAGTTTATATATATATAGTCATCCATAACAGTAGTCAATGCCATTAGTGTGTCATGTGTATACAGTTATATATATATATAGTCATCCATAACAGTAGTCAATGTCATTAGTGTGTCATGTCTATACGTTATATATATATATAGTCATCCATAACAGTAGTCAATGTCATTAGTGTGTCATGTCTATACAGTTATATATATATATAGTCATCCATAACAGTAGTCAATGTCATTAGTGTGTCATTTCTATACAGTTATATATATATATCATCCATAACAGTAGTCAATGTCATTAGTGTGTCATTTCTATACAGTTATATATATATATAGTCATCCATAACAGTCGTCAATGCCATTAGTGTGTCATGTGTATACAGTTATATATATATATATATATTCGTCCATAACAGTCGTCAATGCCATTAGTGTGTCATGTGTATACAGTTATATATATATATATATTCATCCATAACAGTAGTCAATGTCATTAGTGTGTCATGTGTATACAGTTATATATATATATATAGTCATCCATAACAGTCGTCAATGCCATTAGTGTGTCATGTGTATACAGTTATATATATATATATATTCGTCCATAACAGTAGTCAATGTCATTAGTGTGTCATGTGTATACAGTTATATATATATATATTCGTCCATAACAGTCGTCAATGCCATTAGTGTGTCATGTGTATACAGTTTATATATATATATATATTCATCCATAACAGTCGTGAATGCCATTAGTGTGTCATGTGTATCAGTTATATATATATATATATTCATCCATAACAGTCGTCAATGCCATTAGTGTGTCATGTGTATACAGTTATATATATATATATTCATCCATAACAGTAGTCAATGTCATTAGTGTGTCATGTGTATACAGTTATATATATATATATATATATATATATATATATTCATCCACAGCAGTCGTCAATGCCATTAGTGTGTAATGTCTATGCTGTTATATATATATATATAGTCATCCGGAACAGTAGTCAATGCCATGAGTGTGTCATGTCTATACAGGTATATATATTCATCCAGAAGAATAGGCAATGCCATAGAGAATACCAGGTTAGCGTCTTTTGATAATAAGTTTATCAGGTAAGGCTAGGAAACACAAGCCGAGGAATTCCTACCGTTTCCGAGCCGAGCCTGATAAACTTGATATCAAAAGACAGATAAATTAGTGTATCATGTTTATACAATTCATCCATAGGAACGCGGGACTGGGCACGGCGTCTCTGGTGGCAAGGTTTGGCGCCGTACTAGCACCATTCAGTAGCACTCTGGTAAGATCTGTAGCATATGTCACCAAAATTGCCAAGTATACTTATCATGCTAAGTACACTTTGATGGAGAAAATTTCAATCTAAGGATAAATTTATTAATTTTCATTATACTGAATTTAATACATTATCGCAGCCATTTTGGCTGCGATAATGTAATAAATTCAGCATAATAGGTCTGCATACTTTTAATCATCAACTATATGCAGTCGTTAGTTCTATATGGAATAATACATTTCGGGAAATGTTAATGATTTGTCCCTCAAAGTATGCTTAGCTAGATAAGTATGCTTAGAAATTTTGGTGAACTAGGCTACAGAAACATACTATATAATAAAAACATACTTAAAGTAATGAATAAAACCATGGTTTGTTGCATTTACTGTAGTACGAAACACATGTGGTCTGTTTATTGAAGGACTCCTAGAAAACTTTAAACAGACCAGATTATTTTCATACTACAGTAAACGCAACAACCCATGGTTTTATTACTTACATTTACATTGCATGTTCTGAGAGTGTCAACAATGAAAATAGTCAACTATGACGTAATGGAAAAGCGACGTTGTTTAGCGTGTGGAGTTTAATGACATCAAACGAACTTTAATGAATCAATAACGTCGCGCAATGTCACGTAGGGCTAAATGTAATGTATTGGGATATAACGCAATAAGTCGAATGGACGTTTGCAGTATGAATTTATAGAATGTCTAAATATGTGTCCGTGTGCTCGAAAAACTGTGAATTGAGGAAGCCATTTCCTGCATTCTACGCTCAATATTTCCTAATTTTTCTTTTAAAAAATCGGGATTTCTGAAGGGGGGGGGGGGGGGTGGGCCGGGCCCCCCGGGCCCCCACTGAATCCGCTACTGAACAGTACCTAGTCTCATCTCCATGTAGGTGTTTGCACAAATCCACCAGTATGGAAGCGTCCTGGTGCCAATGCTAAAATATATTTATCTCTTAATATAGCCATGGGCGGATTCAGGGGAGGGGGCGGACCCGGCGCGCGCCGTTCGATAATATAGTCAAGTATTGCAAAATAGTTAAGCCCCTCCTAACCCGAAATCCTGGATCCGCGCCTGATAGCCGATAATCATGCTATATAGGGAATTGTAGGTTAGTGCCGTGAATGGGAAAACATATCTGGCAAGGCTTAGGAAACGGGATGGGCGAGGCTCTGCCGAGCGCTATCCTGGGCTCCCCCTAGCGCTATCCTGGGCTCCACTCGGTCGACTATTTTGCAATACTTGACTATATAGACCTTGAGCCACCAATAACCCCCCTCCCCCCGTGTGGGATTTTTGGTCAGTATGATTTTCGGATTCAGTAACCTATTGTCTATCAAACCCGATTGTCTGCACCTACAAAGCCGATGGATGAACAAATGGCGGCCATTTTCCAAAATGGCCGCCATACAAAACTGGGTGGTTTTAGTTCAGGCCGCTATGTGTCATTTAAATCACGTTCTTCCAAGTTAAGCGATATCATTTTTTCACCAATTGAGTATAAAATGACTCACAATAAGTTTTATATTGGATACGATCCTCAAATAGCCACAATTATCAAAATGGCCGCCAAAATACTTAATTGTTTATGCTTGCAACATTTGTTTTCACCACACGATGAGCTACCTACAATGTAATCATGTCAGTAGCAACATATTCACATGGCAGATCCTTTTTCACATCGATTTGCATTATTTCTGGTGTGCTATCAACGGTAATTATTTTCAAAATGGCCGCCAAACAGGTATTATATGATGGCCATTTCGGGTATTTTTGTCGTTGTGAACAACGACAAGCATATGGCGCAATTCCATTTTGTTAATTGTGAAAATTACATAAAGTTAATATAATTAGGTCGAAATGAGAATGCGGTTATCGGATACATGTCTGTGTTAGTAATATTACAAGGGGGCTGCATGCATGTTTCGCTTGCGACCTATACTTTTGTTCGAGTTGGTTTGTTGCCGCAGCAGATAAAGAACGTTAAATAAAAAACAGTTCAGCATGTTTTGAACATTACACGGGCTGCAACAAAAGAAGTTGGACAACACAGTTCAATAGTTACATTTGATTTGGCCGTAGCACGGAAAGCATATGCCATCATCTGGCAAAACCCAGAACGGTACAGTGATGTGTTTGTCCGTATGGGCATATTCCACACGACATGTTCATATCTAGGAGCTCTTGGAAAGTATCTGAAGGGAAGTGGTTTCGAAGAAATCATAATCGAATCGGGTATATGTGCTAGTGGATATATCAACAAGGTAATGACAGGAAAACATTACAACCGCGCTTTGCGGGTCCACAAACTTTTCCTCGAGGGTTTAGAACGTCAACTGATACGGGCGTTTGAAGCTTCAGAGGGGGAAATGTTCGGACCAGATGAAAGAGCCATATTGGATGCTCTTGCAAAAGAGCCCAGTAATGACAGATTATTGGAGTTCATGAAAAATGACAAATGCATGAAAGCAATGTCATCATACTCGGAGTTTCGAGACAGGGTTAGTGAAGGGAAACTTGGGAAAACGGCACAGTATTGGCTGGGATACATGGATTCGGTGCATACGGTGTTGCAGTTTCTCCGAGCCACCAACGAAAACAACTAAGACCTTCACATAGCATGTCTTCAGAAGATGTGTCCATTGTTCTTCAGCTTTGACCATCCCAACTACGCACGGTATACTACATTATATCTGCTGAGTTTGTTAAACTTAGAGCAGTTATATCATGGGATGGAATATCTGTTGAGGAACAATGGATTCAGCGTGAACCGATCCAGTGTTCCGTCATCCAGAAATGGCGTGGATATCACAATAGAGCAAACCATCAATCGCCATGCTAAGTCACATGGAGGTATCATAGGTTTCAGCCGCAATTATGCAGCATACTACAGATGGTGTATGACGAGACACTTCCGAGCTAGCTACATAGATGCTACGCTTGAACTGGCTGATATGAACGCGCATGAACAGTCTTCACACAAGGACACACGAACTTCGGAAATATCCAGAAGTGAAACAGACGTCAAGAAAATTATCAATGCAATAGGTAATTGTATAGATCCGTTTGAAGTATCAGATGAATCGCTCTATTGCATATCTTCAGGGGCGCCAGCTCCTAAAGATGTCGTTGACGGTCTGCTGTCTGCAGAAATGACAGGAAAACAAAGGTTTGCGCGGTTTGTCCAGGAGCGGTTTGTTGAAACGTCAGTCAGCTTTCATGCACCAATAAAACAGTTGCGCCTGAAAACATTTGCATCACTCGCTAAAGCTGTGAAGCTCACTGGTACGCAGAGAAAGACAAAGTAGTTAGTAGCTGAACGAAATATATTTGGGCAGCTAATTTCACTTGCTCCCAAACACAACATTGACATGGAAAAGGTGCTTAGCTACCCATTGGTACCTGTGCCATGGTCGCTCGCCACTGATAAAGCTAAACTCATGCACCAGCTTGAAGGACAATCACATAGTGTTGATGTACCTCCGACGGGTCAAGTGAGCTATATTATTGACGGCAATGCACTGTTACACATGCAGTCCGCTTTGCCAAACACATTCGCGGATCTTGCAGATAACATATATCATCAGCTCCCGAAAGTTGAGCGTGTTGATTTTGTGACAGATACATACCAAGACTTGCCATGTGAGCGACTACGCAGGGGTACATCAAAGACTTACATTATAAAAGGACCTCTCACAAAAGTTCCACGAGATTGGAAACTGTTCTTGTCAAACAATTCATACAAAACACAACTAATTAGACTTCTCATATCTGAATGGATGCAAGATAAGTACGCTCCAAAGCTGATCGGCAAGACTATTCAGTTTGTAAGCGGGGAGCAATGTATGCAGCTAACTAGCACTGATGGTAAGACTACACAAACTGTTGAGATAGAGGAGTTGCACTCATCGCAAGAGGAGGCGGATACACGGCTAATCCTGTATTGTGAGTACCATGCACTGCATACACCAGAGAACAGCACCATTATTGTGAGATCCCCAGACACGGATGTGTTTGTTTTGATGTTGGAATTCGGACAGAAGCTGAAACAACAACTGCTGTTAGATACCGGAGTTGGGCACAAGAGGCGGCTGGTTGACATACATGGTGTCATTGGAGACATAGGAACTGAACTGTGTTTTTTTGGCATTGCCTGCACTCCATGCTTTTACAGGCTGTGATAGCACAAGTGCTTTCGTTCGGCGTGGTAAAGTTACTCCTTTGAAAACACTCCAGCGGCATCCAGAGTTTATTGAAGCCTTCCAGAAGTTGGGAATGTCTCAGTCTGTTGATGAAAAGCTATTTCAAACGCTTGAACACTTTGTATGCTTGCTGTACAACAAATCAGACATTACAGATATCAACAAGCTACGAATGGAGCTATATCTACAAAAGTGTAGCCCCAGGTCTGGCGATCTTCTTTCGACGTACAATGGGGCTGACCTGAGCCTTTTACCACCATGCAGATCGTCACTGAAAATGCATGTAGCAAGAGCCAACTATCAAACGCTCATTTGGAACAATGCTGACCGGCGTGATGCAGACATACCGCCACCAGATGAACATGGATGGGAAGTTAACAATGGCTTGTTAGAATGCAAGTGGACAGAAGGAGATCACCTGCCAAGTGAAATGGTTGATCTGTTAATAGAGGAACGTGATGACGTACCTGATACTGATGAAACAGAAGATCCTGAAGCAGAGAGCCTACTTGATGCCATGTTTGACACTGATGACGCTTATGACTAGTCTGAATTTATCTTAACCTACTCTTACAATTAGAACTTCACATAACTTGCCTGATGTTGTGAGGATCGCAATTTGAATATTGTAAACCATGGTGTATTTTGCCTCTTGAATTGTATTATATGTGGCTGGAACGTTTGTATATTGTGTTTCATCTTGCCTGATGCTGTGATGATTGCCTCGCCATAGATGCGATGTTTTGACATTAACAACATGTATACTTTTTTTTTTGCAAGTTGAATGCTGTAAACCATGATATATATCTTGAATTGTATTATATGTGGATCAAGCTGTTGCCTATTGCGTTTCATCTTGCCTGATGCTGTGAGGATTACCTCGCCACATGTGCGATTTTTGTTTTGGACTTTAACAATATGTGAAATATTTTATTTTTGTATTGCAAGTTGAATACTTTAAACCATGATTGTATGTTGCCTCTTGAATTGTATTATATGTGGATTAAGTTTTTTTCCTCCTTATAGTGTTTCATCTTGCCTGATGCTGTGAGGATTGCTCGCCACAGGTGCGATGTTTTTGACTTGAACAACATGTAGTATATTTTGTATTGCAAGTTGATTACTGGTAAACCATGACATGTGTTTCCTCTTGAATTGTATTATATGTGGATTACGTTTTTGCCTATTGTGTTTCATCTTGCCTGATGCTGTGAGGATTGCCTCGCCACATGTGCGATGTTTTGACTTGAACAACATGTAGAATATTTTGTATTGCAAGTTGAATACTGTAAACCATGATGTATGTTGCCTCTTGAATTGTATTATATGTGGATTCAGTTTTGCCTATTGTGTTTCATCTTGCCTGATGTTGTGACGATTGCCTCGCCACAGGTGCAATGTTTTGACTTGAACAACATGTAGAATATTTTGTATTGCAAGTTGATTAATGTAAACCATGACATGTGTTTCCTCTTGAATTGTATTATATGTGGATTACGTTTTTGCCTATTGTGTTTCATCTTGCCTGATGCTGTGAGGATTGCCTCGCCACAGGTGCGATGTTTTGACTTGAACAACATGTAGAATATTTTGTATTGCAAGTTGAATACTGTAAACCATGATGTATGTTGCCTCTTGAATTGTATTATATGTGGTTTCAGTTTTTGCCTATTGTGTTTCATCTTGCCTGATGCTGTGAGGATTGTCTCGCCACTTTAACGAGATTATTAATGTTGTAGATCAACTACTGTTGCCGATAATGATCTAGTGCCCCGAAATGTTTGAATATTCGGATATATTTCAAAATCGGTACCGTCAATTTTTATTTGAGAAATGTCCGTACAGACGGACGAAAACACGGACTCATGGTATATTTAGTAAGTATGGACAATAATGTTACATATTTGAGTTGTTTTCGATGCATAGTAAGCGGTTATAATGTTGTTAAATTGCATAATATTACATACCTGTTAAATTACCATTGTAAAATGAGTGGGTGGGGAATGGTCGAAAATACGTTATTTTTCACTTTGTATATTTTGTGGTAGACACTAAATAGTCGACGTATATACATTGGATATGTTCAATTGGCCCTACTAGACTACATTGACATTGATAAAATGAAAAAACGCCAACTTTTCATAAAGTTATTAACATGTATATTTTACCATTGAAATTGGGTGGGTGGGGTAATAAAACCTGTAAAATATGACTTCTAGATTGTCAAATTTATTTCATTTGTATATTATTCTATTCCATGGTGTTCAAAATGTCGGAAAACGTACGAAAATACCATCTTATTCGAACAAAAGGATATAAGTTAGGCAATTTTTATTAAAAAATGCGATTTTTCAAGATACTAAAAATACCGAGGGTGACATACTTGAAAACGGCGCCATATGTTCATCCATCGGGTTACAGAGCGCAGACAACGGATTAACACTCATAATTGAATGTAGTTTCAGGAAATATATGTCTGCAAAAATCCCACAGGGGGGGAGGGTTTCGGTTATTGGCTCACGGGCTAATATTATCGAACGAGCTTAGCTCGTTCGATAATATAGTCAAGTATTGCAAAATAGTTAAGCCCCTCCTAACCCGAAATCCTGGATCCGCGCCTGATAGCCGATAATCATGCTATATAGGGAATTGTAGGTTAGTGCCGTGAATGGGAAAACATATCTGGCAAGGCTTAGGAAACGGGATGGGCGAGGCTCTGCCGAGCACACTCCCGTGTTCGAGCCGCGCCAGATATTTTTCCCATTCACGGCACCAACCTACTGTTCTATTTATCCCGTCAACACCTACAAATAGCTTTAAATGCAATAAAAATAGCCCCAGCCACCACACATATTGATTCGCAGTGATTAGGTCGTATTGACAGGATATCAAAAATGTTTCACGACAGCGTGTTTCACGGCACATACGCACTGTGTTGACGGGATAATACTCAATATACTGAAAGCGGATTATCAACATCGGACTTATTTCGGTCCAATTTGTACATTATTCCACAAAATTATCATTTGAATTTCGTCAATAATTTGCGACATCGGGCCGATATTGGGCCGATATTGGGAAACATTCTATAATAATTTGAAATAAGCTTAACTTTTATCCATATCGACCCAGTATCGGACCATTGTCGGATATTGTTTAGAAGTTTAACCCTTTGAACCCGAAATCCCGCTATATCGGTTTATGCAAAAAGTGCAGATCCAGATGAGCCGGCTCGTAACGAGCCGTCTCATCAGGATCTGCACTTTTTGAAAGTAATTTTAATATTTTTGAGAACAAAAACACCCCCTTTTCATAAATGGACGAATCTGAAAATCATTTTGTGACCATTGGATTGGTCGGAACATTAGCATATCACAGTCCATTCCAGTTCCTAAGGGTTGAAAGGGTTCAATCCATGATCAATATCGGCATGATATCGGTCCAATATCAGCAAATGTCCTATTTCATGAAGGTATACATTATTTAGGTCTGTATGTTACAGACTGACAGAGGTTATTTTTGTTTGCATGTTCCTTTGTAGCATAGTCCGTTTCTTTGCATGGTCTGTTCTGGTCACGTGCCCAACAACTACTAGTAAAAAAATCAGCGGCTGAAACTAGTTATTCTGTTAGAACTGCAACAACTGCAAATTCAAGACAGACGACCTTTCTCAAATGCAAGAAACCTTTGACATAAACCATTAAATGCATAGCGAGATATTGCTTAATTAGAAGTATGTCATTATTATTTACTTTATCTAACCATGGTAAAAAAGGTATGTTGTCTTGAGTGATCATGTTCGAACAAAATAAATTTGTCAAATGAATTGAATTCAGTCATTATCCCACCCACTGTCACTGACCCAGTGCAGTTACACACTTGAAACTCCTAAACGTACTACTACCCCACACAGTGTAATTATATTTACGTGAAACTAAATTTAAGGCATATATTTGACATTTACATACAATGTCAGTATTTAAAGATGCTTTCTAGGTGTAATAAATATCAATAAAGGCATACAGATCTATTTGCTATTTTCCTGTACAGTAAGTTTTTAAAGGTTTAAACTTCATTTTTTTTAATATTCAATGGGGGCGTTTGTTTGGTGTTGTCCTATGCGACAAGTATTTAAGAGTATTGTCTCGGTTCTTCAAATTTCAATAAAGGTGTGTATTTAAAGATGTTGTCTCGGAAAACATGGTATATTATATTTATATAGCATTTAACTATTTGGCTGATACCTGGTGACATCGGCCCGCTATCTGACCAATATTAAACCGATATTGGGTGAATTCCAGTATATTGGGCCTATATCAGGCCATTCATATTTCAACATCGGGCCGATATTAATATAGGATGTTGGGCCGATATCGGTAGCCGACATCGGCCCGACTAGACGTTGTGCGAAGTCGGCCCGATGTCGGACCAATGACGGACCCGATATTGGACCACTGTCGTTTGGTGGTGCAAAACGTGTGTCGGACCGATGTCGTATGCATAGCTATATTGGGCCGATATTGAAACCCATATTGGGTCGACTTCAGTCCGATATAAAATGTTGGCTGGGGAGTTAATATCTCCTAATTAGGACTTAGTATCTCCTAATTAGGAGTTAGTAAATTAGGAGATAAAAATATTTTAGCATTGACACCAGGACGATTCCATACACCGGGAACTTCTCAAAATCAGCTGATAATTCTAACGTTGGTGTCCATGTTAGTTTTGCACTTACTACGCAAACGTCTTAGACTTTGGAAGTTTAGTGACACCCAGTATCAATATGTGTACCCGTGTTTTAGGCGGAGCGGGTGTTCTGGGCGCCGGGCCTTATATTCGGCGTCATGTGTGCCGTGGTGGCCGTCCTAATGCTGTGGGTGCCGGAGACGAGCCGACATGAGCTGCCACAGACGCTGGCCGAGTGTGAAGTGTGGTACCGGAACAATCAGTTCAAACTCACACAGCTCAAATCGTGCCGAGTATCGAAAACTCACTGATTCTCCACATGTTTATTTGTTCTATATTTTGCATTTACAAGTTGTATGATCACGTGGTACTAACAACAACAACAAGTATTGAAACTTCCAGAATCCATCCGATTGAAAGTACGTATTGTTTTATATTGTCCGTATTACATAACGGATTTTGATGATATATGGCGCATCAAACGCGTCTTGTTAAGCTGCATTTGCTGGTCTCTGTACTTTGGCCCAAACTTCTGTCGTTTTTGCGAAGAATCGATTTCCGTGTCGGTAGACACGGAAATCGATTCTTCGCAAAAACGACACAAGTCTGTGCCGAACTCCCTGGACGACTAAATGCAGCTCATGAAGACACGTTTGCTGTGCCATATTTAATCAAAATCGGTTTCATTTAAAGAAAATATCAAATAATACTTTCAAGATTTCAACACTTTCAGCTACTGTTGTACCATCTGATCATGCACATTGATTTAATCATTCTAATCGTGTTGGTCGATGGCAAAACTCAAAATTGCCGCCCACACGATGTTGTTTTTGCACTTTATCAATGTTTGCCATATTGTTATTCAGAATCCGATTGATGCCACCTTGGCACCATTGGGGAAATTGAGATATTCCAAGATGGCTGCCACATATGCTCCACAAACAAAATAATTGCAATATATTGATTTTACGCACAATAGACATACACTGGCAGTGTCTAATGGCACGTCTTTCTCATAAATATGTATATGAATCATATAGAAGAGATCATGCATAATTTAAAAATTCAAGATGGCCGCCACATATGTTCAAAAACAAAATTGCAATATATTGATGTTTACGCAAAGCGAACAAACAATGTCAGTGTCTATGATAAGGTATTTCTCATGAATATATTACTATTAACATAGTACAGTAAATACATGATGGAAAATGCAAGATGGCCGCCAAAATGAAATAATGGAATTAATAAACAACAACGGATGGCGTAGGTTATGCTCAGACAATGGATGTGCAAGTAATACACTCGGCCTAAACTGGTCGCAATAGTCTCGAAATACATTATGACAGCGGAGGCATTCATATGACACGTGACTTATCGAAATTATGTAAACTTAGGCTGATTAGGGTTTAAGACGTGTAACCAGTATAAATACCGATCAACATTGTATTCGGTCAATCAACACACTGATCAAAAACTGTTTGTCTATTAATGGAGTAGTTCAAAGATTAAAATTAGACAAGCAATTTATTTGAATGGTGCTTAACGGCCTGTCAACAGCTAATATCATTTTAGGCCGGGTTAACAGGGTCGAATCCCATATTCCACCTGTCCGAATGGGGAGGGTGTGGGATTCCAACATCAGAGCTAAATACTTGCAGAAAAATTATACTGCCATGAAATTAGAATAACCTGACCTCTGGTGCCAGATCATCACTACACCATCGTCACTTAGCCACACGTCCTACAAGTAACATGATTAGTACTAATATTACTACTTTTATGACAGGTATAACCGATAATGGGACAGTGAATGCTAGATAGCTGGGTGCCGTTTCACTAAACATCGTACGAGCTCCTGGAAAAGGCTACAAGCTCTAGATTCATCAGGAGCCCGTTTCACTAAACATCGTACGACTGAAATGTTCGTAAGTGCAAAATTATGATAGTCTGTAAAGTTCACATTAACAATGTTTGTTTGCCGTAAACAATTATTGGATTTACATTTATTGAGCATAGGCTGCATATGCTCAATAAATGTAAATCCATCAATTGAAATTTGCAGACGATCCTAAATTTGCACTTACGAACATTTGAGTCGTATGAAGTTTAGTGAAACGGGCCCCTGGTGGTGAATTTGTTACATATTATATCCTAGACTATGCGGTATAAATGTACATGTGGCTGTGACTGGAGAATTGGGACTTTTCGATCAGTGTATAGCCTGATCAAAGAGTACACTGCTGTAGGCTGATAACACTTCACACTGATTGTTAGAAACGTGACCGGTGTTTCATTGACGGAATGGCGAACAGTGCAGATCCTGATCAGACTGTGCGGATGCACTGGTCGCAAAACCTATAAGCCCAGTTTACACAGCCACAGCCACATAAAGTATTATTTCCAGATTGTCCACGCTTGTACACATGTATCACAAATAACCTCCTATTACATTAAATAACATCGCATGTTTGTATGCGTCAGTGAAGTCGTTATTGTAATATGGGCCAGTGCCGTAACAAGAGGTAACCAAAGTAGTGAAAGTACTGAACATAGGGTACTACAAGAATTCCGCCACGGAAGCGGTATCGCGCCTGAAAATGCCTTGTCGGTACAAAACAATGTTGTAGCAGGATTTTTGTTAAAGTTTCTGCATTACTTTGACATCGCCATGTTTACTTCTGTTTTGTGAATGAAATAGTTGGCCCCGGATCGAGTATATTAAAACATACCAATGACGTCGTTGGGGAAACCGCTGACAAACATTTCAATGTATGGAAGCCAAAACTTGAATTTTTTTATGTCGTATTTTCAGTACTTGCATTAATATGGGTATTAATCTACGCTGGATGTGTTATACTGTCATTTATTTGTTCCCTGTCTGTAATTTATCACTTACTGACTTATTGACCCCCTTCCCTGAACGTAGAATTGACAATCATGTTGGCGTGTATTGGCCACCATAGACAAATGTCAATCAGGCAGAATTCGGGAATGTCATTAAAATTCGCTGTACATCCATCGATAGAATGAGGATTAACATCAGTTAGACCCATACGTGCGAATTTTGTTGCGACACAATCGCGATCATTAAACAAATCTGGGTCAACAGGTAGCTGTAATCCCTTGATATCGTGTGTGTGTTGAACGCGTCGCGTGTTTACACGTGTTTATCCGGTGGAGAGTATTCGGAGGGGAGTTAACTCTGCCGAAAACTATAGCCTGTTACTAAATTTAGCGATGACCGCACGATTTGTGACGCAAATGGGGGCAAATAACAACTTGAACGCGTAACAAAATAATCCGATGTATTTGTGTACGTAGAACATCCGTTGTTGATATTGTTATGTGCAAGTGGTTTTTCATAATATTATTTTCCATTAGCGGTTGCATATAGTGTTGCCGGCGTCCGTACGTCTCGCTCGGGTAAATTTCCAAATTTCAAGGTCAAGGTCACATACCTAGTGCAAAACCTTAACGCATGGGTAAATTTCTTATAAGTTATGTTTCCTTGCATGTATCTGCTTGATATTTCACACATACATTGCTCTAATGGTCTTCTAATAACTGAATAAATGCTGGAAACAGCGATTTGAAGAGAGTATATTCACACACCTAAGACCTTTTTGGATTGCCAGAGACAGAAGTCGTACATTTAATCGAACCTGTTCCGATGCCCAATAGTTAGTACAGCCTTAATGTAGTCAGATGTGATTATACAAGCCGATCATAATCTTAAATTCTCGCAATTACATGTACATGCCATTTCTACGGAGCCCCGCAGTGGATGTATAATTTTTTTTTTTTTATTAATTCGTTCCCACAAAATAACAATTCGTTCCCACGAAATAACAATTCGTTTCCTCAGTTTAACAATTCGTTCCCACCAATTAACAATTCGTTTCCTCAATTTAACAATTCGTTCCCACGAAATAAAAATTCGTTCCCACGGGAACAAATTTCTAATTCGAGGGAACGAAGTGTTATATCGTGCGAACGATTTGTAAATTTCGTAGAAACGAATTAATGAAAAAAAAATACATGTCCCTTGTGGGGCTCCGTACTCTCGTAACAAATTTCCTGTTATAAATAACCCGGTTCCTAGAACTTAGTAGAAGTGAATTCGATCACGGTCAGCAATTAATCTGTCCTATGTTCTCATGAAGTTCAAGTTTGTATAGTTACGGAATATATAGCGAGATATATTGTGTGCGTGTTTAAATAATATTGGAATGCACGGTCCTGTGAATATATGCAGTACATTTGATACACAAAGGATACATATACTGTGTTACTGTAGTTGATAGGGGAATCCCGATTTGGAAATTGTATTGCTTTTCATTGCGGTTTCATGAAATCACGCATTGGGCAGACAGCGGACCATTAATTGTTCTACAAATAACATTAAGGTATGTATCAAACGTTTGTTTCACCTTTGAGGAGGGGATGGGTGAGAGGTATGGAACTGCTATGGTGTATTGTTGAGTAACGTGTGAACTTGTCTACAGTGGGCGTTATTTCTATAGGACATCCGTTTGGTGTGGGGTGTGTGGGGCTGCGCATTGAGCGGCGATAGCCGCGAATTGTCTAGGGGGGTCCGGGGGCATGCCCCCTCCTCCTTTTTTTGGATAAAGAACGCAAATCCTGGCTTCTAGAGCCTCCAGAAATTTTCATTTTAGGAAATGTAGTTCTTATTTTACACAATCAATGTACGCTTTTAATAAGGCCTAAAACAAAAGGTTTGTTTCCTGTTACGGGCCCGAAAAAGATAGGGTCGGTAGGTAGGGATTTATTTATTTATTTTTTTTACTTTTTACTGTACTGTACAGTTCTTTAGTGTTTAGCGGATAGCTAAGAAGATTATTGCTGCATACGTCTTTAAAGTAGAATATTTGGACAAGTACCTGGTACCAATAGACAGGACAAAGTATCTTCTTTCCAAATTGGGTTACTTTTTTAGTTTATTCCAATGTTTTCCTTGCATAATTCCTTGTTTACCTAACGCACTGAATTAGTCAGTAACGGATAGCTTTGGTGTTTATCGGATACGTGTGCGACAGTTGCTGAGGGGGTGTCTCAAAACATTCCAAATCATGTATTTGTTTTGTAAATGACTAGGAAACATGCTTACATGCATATCACATTAACACTGATTAAATCTGTTTCATCATGTAATGAGTACATGTGTAACTGAAAAATAAAAAATATTTTTACACTGCTTAAACTTTTTTTTCATCCCAATATTTTCTTGAAGCAATGTGATGGGTGGTGCCTGATAATAGTGATGACTGAATTAAAATATAGAGTGATGCGGGTGGGTGGCTGGGGGGGGGGGGCAGTGGTGCGCCGATTCCCGGCGAGACATACTGAATACATACATGGTGGTAAACCGTGTATTAACTGTAATTATTAATTAATAAATCATAGAGAATAACTTCACAAATGTACATGTAACATTACCCTTTTAACCTCACAGTCATGTATAGTGGTAGTGGCAAACAGTGTACATGCAGATGAGGCGGCTCTTAATGATCAAAACGTCTCATCAGGATCTGCACTGTTTGCCACACAATTTTCTATGAGTCCCGGCAATGATTCGAGTCCTGTGAAGGGTTGGGCCGAGGTGGTGGCCGTAAACAGTGTTACTGAGTGTATTAACTGTGATTGGTGATGATGTACCCGCCCGTCGGACCCCCGCAAAATGATGGAATGAACCAATCAGATTGGCTCATTCCGTCAATCCGCGAGGCACCGACGGGCTGGTCCATCAATATACACCATCACCCACTGTAATTAGTAATTAAAAAATAAATCAAGACTATAACTTCACGAATGTACACTGTCATGTAATATTAACCATTTAAACCTCACATGCATGTATAGTGGTATTGACAAACAGTGTACATCCAGATGAGCCGGTTCGTAACGAGCTGGCTCATCAGGATCTGCACTGTTTGCCACATATTTTTTGCTTAGCGCCAAAATCTGATAAAAACTGATCATGAACATGAACCATCGGATACGGCATTAAATATAAAATACCCTGAAATCGCATATTTTTCCAGCAACATTGGCGTAGTGAAAATAAAACAAAGTCAACACCACAGAAAAAAAATTGGCGAGGTGAGGTGGGCACACATGTGCTTTTGTTATTTTTCCAGCAGCATTGGCGTAGTGAAAAAAAAACACTAAGTCAACACCCCAGAAAAAAAATTGGCGAAGGGAGGTGGGAACACCTGTGCTTTTGTTATTTTTTCCAGCAACATTCGGGCTAGAAGAGAAATAAAAACAAAGTCAACACCCCATTGGCAAGAGGAGGTGCGCACACATGAGCTTTTGTTATTTTTTCCAGCAACATTGGGATTGGGAGTAAACAAAAAAACAGTCACCCCAGAAAAAAAATGTCGAGGGGAGGTTGGCACACCTGTGCTTTTGTTACTTTTTTGCAGCAACATCGGGGTTGGAAGTGAAAAAAAAGAGAAAAAAGTCAACACCCCAGAAAAAAATGGCTAGGGGAGGTGGGCACACATGTGCTATTGTTATTTTTTCCAGCAACAATGTATATTGGCGTCGAGTGAAAAAAAACACTAAGTCAACACCCCAGCATGCGCCGACAGTTCGCCTCAACTTTTTACAGAAATTCAAACATACCGCAAAACGATCGAGTGTAAAAATCATAAAAAAAAACGGCAAAATCTGAGACAAGGCGGCTGCCTCGTCTACCTCATCCTGGCTACGGGCCTGACCAGTATTATTTTTATTTAGAAAATGAATGTCTTTAAAATAAATATTCACAAATTTTAAAATTGTAGTTGTCAATGTCAATTAGAATTTTCAATCCCTGTGGTGTTGATCTCTCTACAATGAAACACCCCCTCTTTCATGAAGATAGAATGAAGCTACATATACATGTATAATAATAAAAGCAACGTATGTAAATGCTATGGCCAGTTTGAGAAACTGTTACGACCTGGTTAACCAAAACGTGTGACGGACTGACTGACATACGGATGGACGGACAGACAGTATATGTACAGTTCTTTAGGGTATAGCGGATTTTAGGGTATAGCGGAAAGGTATATACTTTTTAACACAATATTTTTTTATATTGTACATTTAAAATAAATAAAATATTACCGTTAGGAACAGTGATCCATCCCCCACACAATGACATGTTTACTTTGATATAGCAGTTTCCTTGCCGTGCGTAAAGCTTCAAGAAACACAATGACGTAACCGGAAGTTTACACCAGGTAAAGCGAAAGTAAGTTGCTCCAGAGTAATTTCACTGAAAATGTATAAACAGTTAGTTTTGAAGAAACAAACTCTGTGAATAATATGATGTATAATCATGTCCTCTATAACTGGAAAGAAGCTTGTTCATAAATCACACCATGTCACTGAACACAGACGTCAATAATAACGCACGTGCTTCCGGCAGTAACGGATCATCCTAATTTGCGTACAAATCAGATTTGCGGGGATCGTCTCAAAATCAATATGACCTGCGAACGATATATCAAATGTTTTTGTTATGCCACTGGAGACGGGTGGCACACAGTGTTCGGACCGTCCGTCGATCCGTTCGTCCGTCTGTCCGTCCGTATGTCAGTCAGTCCGTCACACGTTTTGGTTAACCAGGTCGTAACAGTTTCTCAAACTGGCCATAGCATCTACATACGTTGCTTTTATTAGTATACATGTATGTACTTCATTCTATCTTCATGAAAGAGGGGGTGTTTCATTGTAGAGATCAACACCACAGGGATTGAAAATTCTAATTGACATTGACAACTACAATTTTAAAATTTGTGAATATTTATTTTAAAGGCATTCATTTTCTAAATAAAAATAATACTGGTCAAGGCCGTAGCCAGGATGAGGCAGACGAGGCAGCCGCCTTGTCTCAGATTTTGCGTATCAGAGGCCATATTACTACTTTTTATGATTTTTACACTCGATCGTTTTGCGGTATGTTTGAATTTCTGTAAAAAGTTGAGGCGAACTGTCGGCGCATGCTGGGTTGTTGACTTAGTGTTTTTTTTTTCACTCGACGCCAATATACATTGTTGCTGGAAAAAATAACAGTAGCACGTGTGCCCACCTCCCCTCGACATTTTTTTTCTGGGATGACATTGTTTTTTTGTTTACTTCCAACCCCAATGTTGCTGGAAAAAATAACAAAAGCTCATGTGTGCCCACCTCCTCTCGCCAATCTGTGTTGACTTTGTTTTTTATTTCTCCAGGGGCCCGAATGCCTGACAAAATCACAGTGTTCCCATCTTCACCAATTTTTTTTTCTGTGTTGACTTGGTGTTTTTTTTTCACTACGCCAATGCTGCTGGAAAAAATAACAAAATCACAGGTGTTGCCACCTCCCGTCACCAATTTTTTTTCTGGGGTGTGAGTACTTTGTGTTTTTTTTCACTACGCCAATGCTGCTGGAAAAAATAACAAAAAAGTCACTGTGTGCCCACCTCGTCGCCAATCTGTGGATGTGACTTTGTTTTATTTTCACTACGCCAATGTTGTGGAAAAAATATGCATTTCAGGGCATATCTTTAATGCCGTATCGGTGTTCATGTCATGATCAGTTTTCTTATCAGATTTTGGCGCTATAAACAAAAAATATGTGGCAAACAGTGCAGATCCTGATGAGCCAGCTCGTTACGAGCCGGCTCATCTGGATGTACACTGTTTGTCAATACCACTATACATGCATGCGAGGTTTAAAGGGTTACTATTTACATGTACATTCGTGAAGTTATAGTCTGATTTATTAATTACTAATTAGTTTACAGGGTGATGGTGTATATTGATAGACCAGCCCGTCGGTGCCTCGCGGTTTTGCGGGGCTCCGACGGTCGGGTCCATCAATAGACACCATCACCAATTACAGTTAATATACGGTTTACCACTACCTCGGCCTTCTATAGGACTTGAAATCATTGTCGGGACTCAAATATAAAACATGTGTATCAAACAGTGCAGATCCTGATGAGACGGCTCGTTAAGAGCCGGCTCATCTGGATGTACACTGTTTGCCAACACCACTATATAGGCCTGTAAGGTTAAAAGGTTTATATTACATGTACATTTGTGATATATAGCTCTAGATTTATTAATTACTAATTACAGGGTGATGGTGTATATTGATGGACCAGCCCGTCGGTGCCTCGCGGATTGACGGAATGAGCCAATCTGATTGGTTCATTCCATCATTTTGCGGGGGTCCGACGGGCGGGTCCATCAATGGACACCATCACCAATCACAGTTAATATATACACTGTTTACGGCCACCACCTCGGCCCAACCCTTCACAGGATTCGAATCATTGCCGGGACTCGTAGAAAATGTGTGGCAAACAGTGCAGATCCTGATGAGACGTTTTGGTCATTCAGAGCCGCCTCATCTGCATGTACACTGTTTGCCACTACCACTATACATGACTGAGGTTAAAAGGGTAATGTTACATGTACATTTGTGAAGTTATTCTCTATGATTTTATTAATTAATAATTACAGTTAATACACGGTTTACCACCATGTATGTATTCAGTATGTGTCGCCGGGAATCGGCGCACCACTGCACCACCCCGCATCACCCTCCCTATTTTAATTAATTCAGTCTCATAACGACATTTATTTGTTTTTATGCCAAATTATGGCACCACCCATCACATTGCTTCAAGAAAATATTGGGATGAAAAAAAAGTTTAAGCAGTGTAAATATTTTTTTTATTTTCAGTTACACATGTACACATTACATGATGAAACATATTTAATCAGTGTTAATGTGTTACATATGCATGTAAGCATGTTTCCTAGTCATTTACTTAAAACAAATACATGATTTGGAATGTTTTGAGACACCCCCTCAGCAACTGTCGCACACGTATCCGATAAACACCAAAGCTATCCGTTACTGACTAATTCAGTGCGTTAGGTAAACAAGGAATTATGCGAGGAAAACATTGGAATAAACTAAAAAAGTAATCCAATTTGGAAAGAAGACACTTTTTCCTGTCTATTGGTACCAGGTACTTGTCCAAAGGTTCTACTTTAAAGACGTATGCAGCAATAATCTTCTTAGCTATCCGCTAAACACTAAAGAACTGTATCATTGTAATTTAGTCAGACCGGGTCGGGTGAATCAATTTTTGACACCGCTGTTAATATACCTACTGCCCTGTGGAAGAGAACAACATATAGGGGGGTGTGTGGGGGCGTGATCACCACAAAATGTAGGGAGGGTGACGAACAAAAGAAATGTAGGGGATGGACTGTGTCACATGAATATCTCTTCCACAGGGGAGTATGTATGTTTACTGGAATAGTCCAATATTGAAGCATTAATATTTGACAGGAAAAATAGTCAAAAGTCATAGTGTATCTAGAATCAATTGTTAGACACACTAAAGTAAACAATTACACAACTGAAACAGCTATTGTTTTTAAATTTCATGTCATATTAGGAAATAACTTATTTTCCCTTAAATTTCATGCCGCGAAAACACATGACACACAATTCTAACGCTGTAAATCGCCAATACTTACAGAGCAAGTGGCCTTAAATGGCGTAGATTTGGTGTGGACCATGTTGTAAATGCCATTTATCAACTAGCCATGGTCTACCACCCGAATCTCGTTGACCTTGCACCAAAAACATCGCAGAGCAATCAAACTGTTGCTCCCGCCGGCCATGTTGGATACAGTCGGGGGTAAAACTTGACGGTCGGTCGGGTAACAGGAAACAAACCTTTTTTTTTACGCCTAATGTGTACACACCTGTCCAAATTTTAGGGGGTCGCACCTCCCCTGATTACGCGCCTGAAGTACTAACATTAGGTTCAGGATTAGGTTCAGGTCTCACGGGGAGGTAATTAGGGTAAGGAACTGCTACATGTATGTTGTCTTGTTAGAGTAACGTGTGAAATTGTCTTCAGAGTGTGGTGCGGGGTCGGCATTGGATAATAGAAAATAAAACTGGCAAATTACAGTTAATAACATCTCAAAATGATTTTCAGACTAGTCCATTGTTCTCAAAATTATGAAAATTACTTGCAAAAAGTACAAATCGTCACGAGCCGGCTCATCTGGATCTGCACTTTTTGACAATACCACAATACAGGCCTGTGGTGTTGGAAGCTTTAAGACAATTGTGGCCAGCTTATGTAGTGCATTGTAATGAAATGTAATTAGAGTTATGTACTCAGAACTGGACATAAATGTACGTACGTATATAAACAATGACATTGTTTCACAAACGAAATCATCGGACAACCGAGGGCGGACATCTTCCGTTCATTAGAGTGGGCGGTTTTGTCTTTGAGTTTGATAATCAATTATATAATTATATAGTGATACTAGTCTTATACTTTGTATATAGGTGTGAACATTTCTAGGTTGATCTATAAAAGACAGAACATTGCGTTAATTAAGGGTACTGGTGTGGCTCATTTCGTTTGTGAAAACTGTGTGAACTAGATGGTCGGTAAAACCAACAAATGCTCCCCGATGACGCCTGGATTGAAAACAGAACAAATCAAAACGCCAACAATTGTGAAACCTATTGAAAAATGGAAAAATGAGCTTAACCAATGCAAACTAAAAGCATATGTATCAAATGTATGTGATTTATGTAACATGTCAATTGATTCAAATAAACACATGTTTTGGGAATGTACCCACAGACAATTCTTTTGGTCACATATTAAACACTTTCTAGAACAGACGTTAAACCGCACCTCGGCAAGTAATTATAAACTATATCCTTTTGTACTGTACAAGAATCATCTAATCAAAGAGCAATAATAATAGGCTTTATAATTATTTTAGCAAAATACTTCATGTTTAATAACAAATGCAATGCAACGTTGTCTTTATTTGACCATTTTAAATAATTTCTCCTAAAAACAATAAAAGTCGAGGAAACAATTGCTTTTATGAAAGACAAACTAAACACATTTAACTTAAAATGATAAGATTTTATGGGATCACTATCTAAACAATAATTGGATCCATTTTAACCTATCCACTATCTTCTTTATTAACATGCCATGGTGAAAAACACATCACAAACCATTTTTATTTATTTTTATTTTTTAAAAGAAATTAAGAAACCTCATATTAATATCAAGTAATATTATTTATAATGTGTATGCTTCGGGGGAACATATATAGTTACCGCTTTGTCCGAGTTCTACATTAAAGTTTTTCAAATTGCTATAGCTCTGTGACTGCTTGCGATATCAACTTGAAACGTCATGTACACATTGATCACCATACACCTGTTCATTGTATAATCTACCCATGCTGCCCAGGAGTCCACGGTCAAAGTCAAATTACTTAGACTTTTGTTTGTTAAAGCTTTCTCAAATTGCTATACCTCTGTGACCGCGTGTGATGTCAACTTGAAACTTCATTTACGCATTGATCACCATCCATATTTTCATTTTATACCCTACCCATGCTGTCCGGGATCCCAAGGTCAGACGACTTTCATGTATGTATACTTACATGTGTATTGTTGGCCTATGAATGTGTTTAACATGACTGAAGTGTTAACCTTCTGACTCCTCAGACTGTGTAGCAAAACGCCAAGACAAATTGGGCTGTTATTGTGACTAAATTTTACACTATAAGGGTTTCAGCTATGACGGATACAGAAAATATAAAAGAGAGATGAAATTATGATAGTTTGGCCCTCACATACGTCTTTGTCATTGTGTATGTGACAGTTGAATCTGGTTATACCCCTTATGTGAGTCTTACGATTATTCGTAATTCTATTCTAGGGGAAGGGGCCAAGTGACTTTGGTGTGGTATGGACCTGGCACCAGGTCAGGTTATTCTAATTTCAGGGCTGAATATATTCGTTCTCGATATAAATATTCCGTTCTGATTTTGGTATTTTCACCCAATACAGCAGGCTAAAATGGGATCGAACCCGTTTGCCCGGCCTTACACGACCTTAGTTGTTGATAGGCCGTTAAACACTAATACACAAACAAACAAACTTGTTGTTGTATATATTTTGGTGGTGAATGATAATGGTTCATTCCACAGGTGGAAGGCTCGGACCTATGACACCAAAAAAATGCCTATTAAAAAATCCCATTGCCCCACCCACTTGGTCTCGTACACTACCATCTTCTATTTATAGAAAGGTGGGTAAGAATATGGCTATTATAGAAATA